>JADBJO010005810.1:127224-151118 GCA_016801955.1 Conus betulinus
TTTTTAATCTCTTTTTTAATCACATTTTTAAACTTATGTCGCTCCCTTCCCGGTTGAGCGTTTTTTGGAGTTCTTGCTGGCTCTCTAGTTTTATTTGTGATATATATATATATATATATATATATATATATATCTATCTCCTTAATATGAGCCACTTCAGTAGCAGCATATGGGAACCATTGTAATCCTTCCTGAAGACAGAACCATCCATATTGGCGGCTCCAAGGCCTTTCATTCACTGGTTCACATTACTGAGGGCTGACTGTGTCTGTACTCTCTTGGAATCAAACGGAGATATACAGTCTATCAGTCAGTGGTACCATCACCACCGGGGATTCAAAAGTAGAATCTAACAGCACCCCAAAGCAGCCAACGAAGGCTGGGAAAGTTAAACGAAAAGGAAATGTGGTGAGAAAATAAGTTTCTGAAAACAAAAACAAAAAAAAAAAACCTGAAATCATTATGTAAACAGCATACAAAATAGGAGAAAAGCCTATGCTTGAGGATCCATGTTAAGATGTTATGGAGGTAAAAGGGTTTTTAACAGTCAGAGTGGTCAGTTCTGCTGTCAATAACCCAGACATTGTCAGCAGCTAAGAATTGTGCAGAACAGGTTTCGCTTTTCTCTCTCTCTCTCTCTCTCTCTCTCTCTCTCTCTCTGTATATATATATATATATATATATATATATATATATATATATATATATATATATATATATATGTGTGTGTGTGTGTGTGTGTGTGTGTGTGTGTGTGTGTGTTATAGCGGGAAAAGAGCAGAATTAAAAAGAGATGAAGGAATATGTAAGGAAGACGTGCTGTAAAATCATAACAGAATGAATGAATGTTTTATTCATATAGGCCTCAGCCCCTCATGAAGGGGTAAACGTACAGGTATACCACTTCATCATTTAATACAAAAGGCTACGGTTATGGCAGGCACATCGTACATAACTATGAAGTAGCTATTTCTCTATATTTAAAAGCCTCATACAAAAACAACGATAAATTGCGTACAGCATCACGTTTAGTGCATGCCATGAGTAGACTTAGTTTAAATAAACAAGGCTGTCGATAATATTTAGGCTCCAAAAACTTTTCTGTTATTTCTTTCAACGTTTGACAACAAAGAACGAAGGTCTTATCTTCTTTAGACATCTGGCATAATGAACACATCAGATCGCAATCATTACAACATTTATATCTAAAACGATGCACATTGAAGTCAGATATACCTAGTCTAAACCTAGTCATATATGCTTCAGTTTTCGGTCCATATTTGCTTTCAAATATTGCTTCAAGTCATGGGTATTACAAAACGTTCTATACAAATGAAATCTTTCACTAGTGTAAATGTGGTTATTCAAGTTTTGCCATCTACAGTCAGTTAAATTTCCCACACGCACAATTGAAACCCAGTTCTTCCTTCATCTAGCATCTAAATCATACAGCATCTTATACGCTATGTTTAAGTAACCTATGTTCATCCATATGTAATAGCTTAAACCAATATCGAAGGCAGTTAACAGCAGCATTAACATACGCGGTAAATCTGTTTGTTTCGCCATATACTAAATCGTTGGGAGTACGTAGATCTACGCCTAAATACTTTTTTAAGAGCAAATAAATGAACTGACTCACAATGAAGAGCAACTTGGTCTAACCCCCATATTTCTGATCCGTACAGCAGTACTGGCTGGACACGCTTATCAAAAAGTTTTATAAACAGTTCAAAGGAATTGTTATTTAGAGCATATAGCTTCTGAACTATACACAACAGTGTATTTTTCGCTCGACTGGCAAGATCTTTACAAGCAGCAGTGAAACTCAGACGAGTGGAGATAAATATTGCCAAATACTTGTAAACATTAACTACAGGCATTACTACACCATCATATAGCCATCGTTCTCTTACACGTAGATAACCTCCCTTCCGAAATACAATTATGTTACTTTTATTCATGTTGACTTTCAATTGAAGCGAAGAAGCAGCACGTTGCAAGTTATTTAGCTGTGTCTGCTGCCCTATAACCGTTTTTGACAATTAAACAGCATCATATGCCAGTAGAAGAATGAACAACCCAAATGCAGTACGTGAGAGCACAGAGCCATGTTTTCCGTTACTTAATCACATGTAATGCCAACTCATTAATAAACAGAAAAAATCACAGGGCTACACGCATCTCCCTGTTTCATTCCTGCTGTACACCGAATGTAATCAGAAAGTTTAGAACCGCACCTTACTCTACATTTTACATTTTCATACATAACTTTGACACACTTAAAATAACTACCAGTTATGTCATTTTTTTTAATAAAATAGGCCATAAAAACTTCTATTAATCGAATCAAATGCTTTTTCAAAGTCTATGAACAATACATAAAGTTTACGGTTATATGAAAACTGCTTTTGCACAAGCGCTAACAACGTAAATATCTGATCAACTGTCGAATACCATTTTTAAAGCCTGCTTGATACTCACTTGTGATGTTGTTTCTCGTCTATCCATTCTTGTAATCTGTTGTTAATAATAGAACTATAAAGTTTGTTGCTTATATCAGTAATAGAGATACCTCTATAATTATTGGGATTATTAACATCTCCTTTTTTTAACAATGGTAAAATAATGGACTCTGTCCATTTTCCGGAAATCCCCGTTATCAAAAAGTGTATTGAATAATTTTGCGAGAAAATTTACGACTTGATCATTTGAATACTTCAGTAACACGCTAACAATACCATCTGGACCTGCTGCTTTCAGAACTTTCAGTTTCTTACGGCCAACAATACTTCCTCTTTAGAAATAGGCCGATTCATGTAATTATCACTGTCGCTATCAGCTGGATCTTCATAATTAGAAATATTTACACCTGTTTCTAATAACGACTTGAAGTGCTGGAACCGCTTGTCAACCGTAATCTCGTTTCTTGGCTGTTTTCTATAAAGGAAGCTTTATGGACAATGTCCCAGAATTCTCTCCATTTTTTTTTTTCTTACTGATGTCACAAGTTTGTTCAGCAATGTATTATTAAACTCTTACTCTTCCTTACCAGCAAATGTTTATATATTCATGCCGAGCAACGGTATACGTTTGCTGATCCTCCCTATCTAATGTCTTACAACTAACTCTGAGAAGGCTTCTTACTTTTTTCTTAGTGGTTTCACATTCCTGGTCGAACCAGTCACGTGGGACCTTCTCTTTATTGACATCTGTACGTTTCTCCATACAATCCGCACATTCTTTTATACACTCATTAAACACAATGCTTCGTTGACACCAACATCAATTAAAATCATAGAACTGTTCAACTTACTCTTCATGTCATTTTTACAGGGCGAGTCAGAAAAAAAACAAAAAACAAAACACAACAAAAAATCAGCATATTCACTGTTCCAAACATTTTTTTCAATAGTTTCCTTAAGACCTTCCTTTTTACTACTAGCAGTGACTTCATTTTCCTGTGGAAACACTACTCGAACTGCAACAGGCATGTGACCAGCATCAATCCATCCACAACGTTTAGTTCACATAATTCATACACCAGTGATAGTAATTCGTTTGAAAAAAATGAAACAGTCGGCGACACTGCATCAAGAGTCTGATATATATATATATATATATATATATATATATATATATATATATATATATATATATATATATATATATATATAGTGACCCTAGAGGTCACCCTTACGTAACCCATTTAATATACTTAAATCTAAGGCAGTGCACATGTTAAGAAGTAATTTTCGATAACTGTTCAAATATTGATCTTGAGAACATCTCATTGAAGTCATAGACTCGCTCTGATATTGCACTTCAATAAAACTGTTGGCCAAAAAATCCCAACAGAGTTAGAGACTAAGGAAGAAATGAGCAGAGCAGTTAAGAAAACGTGGAAGGGTGGGGTTGGGAGAGGGAGGGTGTGGGCATCAGTAAGGCATAGGAGACGTGGAAGAGCAGAAGTAAAAGTAGTAAAACAGCAACAGCAGCAGAAGGGATTAGAGCAAACTGTACTGTTTTAAGTTTGGACAGGAACACCACGCGTTGTATCATGACAAGCAAGCAGGTTAACAACAAAGTTAAAACACCATCACAGTCAGTTTTGAATCCAATAGATAATCCAATTGTGTACTGCTACCGATTTCCCTAATCTGTCTGATGCATTGCTATCTGTGCAGAGACTGCTAGAAGTGTTAAAACCAACAGTACATCATCCTGGAAGATTGGTGAAGTGTGTCCAGGTGTACACTTTTTCGTGAAACAAACCAACAAAGTACACCATTTATACAGACAAACGCGTCTGATTGTGAGCACTTCACCTTGGAACACCTTATGGTGCCTCAGGGAGTAGTATATGGACTGTGTGGGGGTTCCACTGTGTTCTGTAACCTGCACGTGAGGGTGAAACAGGGTAGGCATATTCGTGCTCATGTTCACAGTCGTCGGTATACTGGTGTGGTTTCGGTGATAGAAAGATCTGGACATTGATGTGCTCTTAAAACGAAGCACTTCTAAAGTACATCTGGAGTGTGAACATCGTGCCCTTGAAGTTTTGTTTTTTCAGTCACCTGCGAATGTGATGTTGGTGATGATCAGGAACAAACCGACTGCTACAATAAACTTTCAAGCAATAAGTTATATAAAATTTATTTTTGCGATTTGTGACAAATTATTCTGGATATATAACCTTGCCATACGTGGCAAACAGGATTCCCTTCAGCACAGAACTGCCGTTGCATTCAAGATGTGTCGTCATGCTTAGTGTTCAGCAGTCAAAAATACTTCGTCCCGATCATGACAGGGGTCCAATACAAGTGACTTACAAGAAACATGACACTGTTCAAGTATTCAGCGCTTATGTGAGTACTACGCGCACCACGCCAGCCTACATATTCCTAGCTTCATATATCAGAATACACTTCATTCATGATGGTTCTAGACTAAACTTCCTCAAAATGGCCTTTTCTGTTTTTTGTTGTCTCTGGACATCCCTATAAAATACCAAGTGGGTTGTTCAACTGTTCTGTCGTTAATTATTCCAACTTTCATCCCTTTCTGCAGTGCAATCTAAAGACAGAGTGTGAAGACGGACGGGATGAACAGAACACTGTCCCTTCAGCAGTCCTGAATGTCAGGGGATGGTGGCGTCAACTCACAAATGTTTTAAGCTGGTCTTTCAGACTATTCAGTGGCTGATCAGGTATTACGTCAATGTAAGAAATCTGGCTACCGACTGGCTTCTGTCAAAACTCGAAAAGAAGTGACAGACTCCCTACCGTTCTACAAATATTATTTCTATTTCCATGTACTGCTGGGTTACTCTGCAGGTTGGCACATGGTACCTTTTATGTACAGTAGATTCCGTAAATGGTCTGACAATACTATGATATACAACATGGATCACTTCAGATATAAGGAATATCTCGCATCAAGGGGGTCCCTAGCAGGATATTGGTCATCAAATGGCTTTCGTGAAAACGAGTTTAAGTCGTATACATATTCAGCACAATGCGAATTGAAGTTACAACCATTTGCAGAGTTTCCTCCACACACTAGGCCAGGCCAGTCAGAGTCCACACAGTCAGCATTCACACGGACTAGGCAGCGTTTAATGGTGTGTTCAAATAGTCATGTGCTTCACACGTTTATGGGTTTTAAGCTCGACATTTGCCGTTGGAAGTCTAACCATTCTAACGATGACGTGTACCTGAACTCTGTTGCTAAACGTGACAATATGTTACCATCTACTGAGATAAATGTTATCTATGAACACAGCATGTTCCGTTGCAATGATGATGTCACATCTCTACATTGCACACTGTGGTGTGTGACTTCATACAGGACTGTCCAGGCAACAGTGATGAATCATTTTGTGAACACCCTTCTTGTCCAGAGTTTGGATGTTCTAATGGACAGTGTGTTTTATTAAGTCAACGCTGTAATGAGTATTCTGATTGTGTGGATGATTCTGATGAGATTGGACATTATGGGTTTTTGTGTACATTCTGCATTCGAAATAGAGGCGTGGACATGAAACAACGATATTATGTTAACTTGGATGGTACCGGTTATTTTACTCAACAGGTGATGGAAACTGAGGAACCTTTTCCTGACACTCACTATCGTTGTCCCTCTGAGTGGCTGTACTGTCTTCCTGTCTACACTCGATGCAATGGATTCTCTGACTGTGTCAATGGAGAGGACGAGCAGGACTGTAATAATGCTCCATGTTCTGGACTGTTCCAGTGTCGTGCATCTACAATTTGTCTCCATGGAGATCATCTGTGTGATGGGTGGAGCCAGTGCCCCCATCGAGATGATGAACTGATGTGTGATACGACCTGTCCTGAAGGTTGTGTATGTCAAGGCCACTCCTTCCTTTGCGAGAAATCGTTTCCTGTGGATCTCTTCTCAGAGCTCCGGCATGTAGATGCTTCAGGATCAGGGATGTCGTTGTATGATTTTAACACTAACGTCTACCTCATTCGTCTGTTCTGTCTCGCTGCTTTATTTCTAATATATCAGGCATGCAGCTTTTCCTAACTTACAATTCATTGACCTAGCAAGGAACTTTGTAACACATCTTTTATATGCCTGGTTTTCTTGCATTACAAAATTTAAAAATAATAAAATTGGCAAAAAATCCTATCAGATCGAACTCAATAAACAATTTCATCAAACATATTCATTATTCATTGACGCTAATAGATATGTCGGAGACAAATCTTACCGTACTGAACAGCGAACTGTTTCTTTTCTTGCCTCTGTTAGCCCATCTTAATCTTTCCTTTTCCGCCATTAACATCATTGGACAGAAAGGTTTTTAAAAATATGCCACATCTGCGTGAAGTTGATATCAGATTTAATCCGGTTGAGGATTTCCCTTTGGATTTGTTATCAGCGAGTGGTTATCTACAACATATCTTTGCTTCAGATTACAGGTTCTGCTGTCCAAACTTACTTCCAGAACAGCTGGATCAAATAAAGTGCTCTGCTCCCCATACTGTATTCCCTTCATGCACAAAACTGATGCCATCTGAACTGTACAGAGTTTTCTTTGGATGGTCAGTGTGTGCGCCACATTAGGAAACTGGGCTGGCATTGTCAGTCTTCTGACATTCAGAGGAGAATTGGAAAGCAATGTGTTGATGGTTGTTCATTTGCTGTTCGCTCAGTCTTGTGCGGGATGTCATGTCGGTATCATTTTAGCAGCAAATGGATGGTTCATGATGGTTATGTCCTCTCTGAAAAGATATGGGTCAACAGCCTGCCTTGTAATGTTGCCAATTTTCTTTTTCATCTGTCCAGTGAGGTGTCACTTTTAATCATGGGGTTCCTCACTGTGGATCACATCATCGTCATTTGCTTTGGTAACGAATCGTGTCTGCCGAAGTCAATTTCACTGCCATCAGTTTGCTTAGTACCATGGTGTGCTGGAACCCTGATGTCCTTCATACCATTGCTTCCTGGGCTGTCACACTGGAGGCGTCAAGGTCAATCTGGTTTGTGTAGCATGGCATTATTTAATCAATATATGGCAAACAAAGAATTCCAGTGGTCGAATACAGTTATAACTATTAACTTCATAATTTACCAAATAATAATGGTTGGCCAAATCGTAATCTACAGGCGAACACCTAAACTCAGAGTAATGCTGAATTCCTCATTAAGGTCAGTGTATTCTGCAGTGCACCTAATAAGAAAAGTGGCGACCACAAACAGTGCCAGCTGGCTTGTTCTCGCTTTTTGTCACGGTACTGGCCAAACATGATATTCCAGGACTAAACGACATCCATGACGCCATGGTTGTATTTGGGTTACCTCTTGGCTCGGCTCTCTGCCCATTTCTCTACTTGTGGACTGTGGTCATGCAGAAACGACAAAAAGCGCTAGAGGAGAAAGTACTTAACATGTTAAAATCGCAATTGATTTCGTCAGGCAAAGAGGCCATTAAGCAAATAAATAAACAAAAACAAGACAGAAACAACCGTAGGGAATCACTATATCACTGAAGTGAATTACTATACTACTGAAGAGGTTTAGGATCATATATTTTCATCCCCATTTTTTTGACGTCTCTGGCTTTGCCTATCTATGGCTTCTTTAGCCTGGAGATCCTGCCAGACAAAGCACACTTGGCTTACTGACACACATTCACGACATGCAAGACGTAACATCCCGAGGGACATTTTCTACAGTGATTTGACATCCATGTCGAGACCTACCGGCCGCCCGTAGGTATGACACAAACAAGTTTGCATGGGAAGACAGAGAGCTGTTGGCTTCAATGCCCGAGCCTGAACGGGACTTGCGAGGCGGAGCGCTGCCCTAAACCAACAATATACAAGACGATGTCATGCGCAGCAGAGAAGAAAGGTGATCTCACACAGATTGAAGTACGTAAACCCAACAAACCATATTCCACACAGGCCCAACCATTATGGTGTAGACTGTCATTGTCTCATTGGTCTACACAGCCCCAAGCAACACTGATTTAGCCATGCAGCCATCCTGGACAATTAGAATGCAGGGACATGTCTGGTCAGCCTTGGTCACAGGAGGCAGCACTGACTCACTGATAACTTTCCCTCTGTGGCCATTCTGTGCAGCCCGCAACAGCTGGCCAAGGACAGGTCTGTCCACTCTCTGATACTGTCTTCCCACCTCTTCCTCTGTCTGCTTCTTCTCCTCCCTGCCACTGTGCCCTGTGGGTTGATGTTGGCCTCTTCTCTTCTCTCCCTGCCACTGTGCCCTGTGGGGTGATGTTGACCTCTTCTCCTCCCTGCCCTGTGTGCCCTGTGGGGTGATGTTGACCTCTTCTCCTCCCTGCCACTGTGCCCTGTGGGTTGATGTTGGCCTCTTCTCCTCCCTGCCACTGTGCCCTGTGGGTTGATGTTGGCCTCTTCTCCTCCCTGCCACTGTGCCCCTGTGGGTTGATGTTGACCTCTTCTCCTCCCTGCCACTGTGCCCTGTGGTTGATGTTGACCTCTTCTCCTCCCTGCCACTGTGCCCTGTGGGTTGATGTTGACCTCTTCTCCTCCCTGCCACTGTGCCCTGTGGGGTGATGTTGGCCTCTTCTCCTCCCTGCCACTGTGCCCTGTGGGGTGATGTTGACCTCTTCTCCTCCCTGCCACTGTGCCCTGTGGGGTGATGTTGACCTCTTCTCCTCCCTGCCACTGTGCCCTATGGGTTGATGTTGACCAGTCTGCCTGATGTTGAAACCTGCCAGTGCCATTCCATGTGCTGACAATTGTGTATAAGTCGTTATGTGGTCCAGTGATTGACCTGACTCCAAATTGTTCCATTGACATGCCATCTCCACACGTTGCATTCCCCTTCAGATAATCTGCAACATGTGGGGGAGGGGGGGGGGGGTTGTAATAGGCACAGTACTACGAAGACGACAAATAAACGCATGCCCTGACTTTTTGACGTGAAAGAGTTGCTTTTGTAACGCTAACTAGTCTCCATAATTGTTTGCTCGGCTATTCTGAAATTAACCCCCCCACCCCCTCCCAACAGAAAGTCTACAACAAGCAACATACTCTTTATCTACTAAATCTTCACAAATGTTTAACAGAAATGAGAAATCACAGGCGTATTTATTTACGAATTGTTATCGCTGCTTGTGTAACGAGCCAGTAACAACAAACAGTATAATGTTTGTACTTTTAACGACGACGACGACGACAACGTGTAACGAGCCTGTAACAACAAACAGTATAATGTTTGTACTTTAACGACGACGACGATAACAACAACAACAACAACAAACAACAGCAACAACAACAATAAGAACAACAACAACAACAACAGCAACACAGTTGTGGGTCGTTATTTTTGTTATCAAACGCATACCTATATTCTGTTTTATTTTCTTTCCCTTTTCAAGTTATTTTGTCGCCCCTCTCAAGTAATAAAGGAGACAATAAACTGTTAGCTTGAAGATCAAGTGCTTGGATCTTTTTGGCCAAAGAACGAATCCAAGAATATCTTTGGACAAGATCATACGATACGCACTTTTCTGTACTTTTCTTTAATAAGGCATATACACACAGCAGCTCACAAACTCACGCACTCGGACACCTTTAGTCGCTTGTGCTTCGCTTTTCATCGATAAACATGGTTGTTCTCGTCGTTTCTATTGCGCAGAACGCTGTCAATGATATTCCACTCAAGGTGATCTCTGTGCATGGTTCAGGTGGTCAGGTGACACTGTGTCAAAGTTACAGTCCTCGCCCTAGACGTTGGAACAAAATGTTTAGCTATGACACCTGCCTAGATCTTCCTACTGTCCCCCCCCTCCTCTCTCTCTCTCTCTCTCTCTCTCTCTCTCACACACACACACACACACACACACACACACACACACACACACACACACACGCACGCACGTAGGCACGCACAAACACACACACACACACACACATGCACGCGTGCGCGCGCGCACACACACACACACACACACACACACACACGCACGCACGCGCGCGCGCGCGCGCGCACACACTGACACACACACACACACACACACACACACACACACACACACACAACACACACACACGCACGCACGCACGCACGCACGCACACACACACACACACACACACACACACACACACACACACACACACACACACACACACCACCAAATATACAGTATGTCATTTAATTTTTGCTTGAGGGTTCTGTGACAAGGGTCCCCTCCAACAAAAAGAGATCTGTCAGTGGTCCGACTGCTTCCTGGGTGAGAGAATGACTACGTCATCACATGACGACACAGACACATGCAGCAGGAACTCAATGGCCCTCAGTCACCTCAGACAGCATCATCATCCACAGAGGGAGGAGTCAGCATCGGAAGATGGGACACAGCTTTCTCAGCCCCATAGCGTCACTGCTAACTTCAACCACCATTCGTGGTGAAGGTGGCCACCCTCTAACTCTCTGTAGCACATGCCAGTAACAACTATGGCTGTGTCAGTCAACCGTTGCCTCACCTTTTTTAACATGAGATGTCATTTCGTTTATTATTGTTGGTCTTCTTATTGTTAGAGATTTCATGTTCTGGCTGTCACTGGTCAGGCTGTGGCCCATTTGACCTGGGAGTTGGGTTCATGGGACACACACCCCGATTGATGACACACAGATCCAGCACAGTTGTGAGTGAGCAGACTGCGGGCCGAGTTCCCCATCTCCCCTGCTGTCACCCTCCACCCTGCAGACGGGTTCAGGTCAGTCCGTGTGATTGGAGAATGGCCGACACGATTCATCTTTGTTGATAGCGTATTTTTCCACACATTGTCAACAGTATTCATGGAAAAGGTCCTGACACTGTCATTTTGGATTTTATCATCCTGACCTCTCTTCTCTCCCAATACATAATCTTCTGAGCTCTTTTCCAGTATGAATCCTTGTGATTAAAATCCATTGGGGAAGACTTTGGAGGTCGAAATGGTCGGAGTACTTTGTGACTCTGATGTTTGCATCTCTGCTTTATGTTTTGTGTGCGTATACACACACACACACACACACACATACACACACACACACACACACACACACACATACACACACACACACACAAATGCATGCATAAATATATATATATATATATATATATATATATATATATATATATATATATATATATTGTTCAGCATTATATATATATATATATCAAGAATACCACTAAAATGCCTAATAAAATTCTTAAAGTGCTCAACCCCTTGGGGAGCAACATCTATATATATATATATATATAAGGCTTCCACATGACTCAAAATTTTCTTTTTCGACAATGTATATGCCAGACTTGAATCTTAGGTGAATACTTCGTACGAGTCATAGCGCAGCCCCTCCAGTGGTTTTGGCACGACTTTCAGTATCATGCCACTCTTCGCGCCAAATTGTGCCACTTTAATCATCATGCCCTTTCTATTTGTGCCCCAAGTTGGCAAAGAGTGGGATGATAAAGAAAAAGCACATTGAAAGCACAATGCGTATAGTGCTTGGGCGCTTATGAAGTATTCAGTCTTAGATGCAGTGCGTCTACATTGTCGAAAACATTGTCTATTTTGACAACTATTCTATAAGCGAGGCTTTTATACATGTAAAGAAATGAACTTTGAGCAGCAGCAAGTCTTCTGGAAACCATTATAGCTGAAATTTGTGTCAGCGTTTTTAACGTGTGAGATCACTCAACTTGCGTCACACGTTCAAAATGCTGGCATAAATTCCGGAGGTAGATGTTCTCCTCGTTCATCTCCACTACTGGCAAGGAAAACAAGGGCTTGTGCCAAAGCCACGTCCTGGTGCTACTGAGATGGTGGTGTACACCGCTATGTTGGTTTGCAAGAGAGTAGCTGCAGCAAATATGTCAACGTCTGAGCCCCATGATTTTGTCCTTAATATGTTCTTGAACATGCAATCATGCAGACCCCCCCCCCCCCCCCCCCCCCGACATAGTCCGAAAAGCTGGCAGAATTCTCACACATGATCTGGATTTTTTGTCCTTTGATCGCTTTGTAGTGCTTCTGAAACCCAGTTATTTCAAAGCTCTCTATGCGTGCGTGCGTGCGTGCGTGCGTGCGCGCGCGCGCGCGCGTGCGTGTGAGTGTGTGTGTGTGTGTGAGAGAGAGAGAGAGAGAGAGAGAGAGAGAGAGAGAGAGAGAGACAGACAGACAGACAGACAGACAGAGAGACAGACAGACAGAGAGACAGACAGACAGACAGACAGACCTGGACGATGACAGTCATATCATATTTGACAAACTAATGGTTTTAGGCTCTAAAAATTACTAACCTATGTCTTTACTTACACGCTACATATTGTACATGATAGGGCAAGATGTAACAGAAAAAAAAAGTTTACAGTCAAGAAATTAATCCATGATTTTATTCATCTGTTGATGGTTTGAAATGAAATGTCCATTTATGTTTCAAAATCCTTTATTTATTCATTTTACTAGCTAGTTTATTTTGATTTGATTATTTCTCGTCTGCTGATTAGTCAAACGTATATATGTGGAGGACTAACTGCAAGCATGCCCCCGTTCATGCCAAAACGTGTGGAGCATGACGGATGCGTGAAAGTTTTTTTTTTTTTCCCAATGACTATCATGCGTGAATAAGTTTCTTAGACATTCATCATTCCTTAGGGTCAGTAATAAGTATCTTCATCACAGCAGAATCATTAGATTCTAACTAAGAAATTATTATTCCAAACTTGACTATATTAGACTGGTCAGCTTTCTGATCAGCACTGGTAGTCTTGATCCTTTGTGCTCAGCTCTTTCAGAAGCTAAAACATTTGGGTGCACATTGATGGCTCTTTCAGCAGCCATGTTGGAGGGTCTTTCAGAACCCACAGATAGCAGCAGGCCCACAACAGTTCCAGAATCAGCTAGAAACCATATTCAAGAACTAGATGTGAGCTGGAACAAACAATTCGAGATCTTAGCGAACTACTTTAGTGGAAACTTCCAGACGAAGATGGGGCCGCACATCTCGCAAAATTTGTCAGAGTTTCTGGAGATGATTCAATGTCATAACAGAAACACAATAGTAATGTTTTGGAGCTGAGAGAAAATGGCGAATATAAAGATCTGGAGGAAAAAGAGGCACAGCTGTTAGCGTTTCAGAATGAAAACAATGCTGACCAGTCAGAGAGAATTTTGACCTTGCTGAAAGAGATAGTCACTAAATTGAGTGGTAGAGATGAACCTGTAAGTTAAGAAATGAAGAAGGATACGGCAGAAATGATAAATGGTCGGTTCATGAACAAACACAGCCCAGATCTGCAGAAGAAGAGATATAAAGCCTTGAAGAGATCGGCAAACTGTCAGAAATTGATTGTCCCGATGGTAAATCACGAGATGTGGTCGAAATTACCGTCTGAGGCCATCAAATGCGACCTGACAATGCAACATATTTCAACAGTGGTTATCAAGACGGCGACAGCGTGCATGCGCGCTGCGAACAGATTACTTGATAGTGGCTTGCCCAGTTCAGAGGTGAATTCTGAAGCCGTGAAGCATGGCACCAATGCAGTGGCTATCTTGGGTCACGTTTCAGGCGAGATTTCGCTGTGCTGATACAATGGCATCGCATCAGACTACCTGTAAACAAACACTTTTCGCAGATCTGTGATGAATCAGTCCTGATCACAGACCAATTGTTTGTTGACAGTTTGTCTGCCACACTCAAAGATGTGTGTGAGACCGACTGCATTAGCTACAGTGTAGGCCAAGAGTGCAGATACCATGGAAACACCTGCTACAGTCGTGGACAAGTGGGTGCTTCTTGCCACTCAGAGTCAGATCTCACACGTGGTCAATTTTAGACTAAGGTACAGATCAAACAGAGCAGCAGAAACGGTGACATAAGAATTCTAGATCCCCGTAGACAAGGTAAGCTTGGTCCCATCTAAGCTCAGATACATTAGTTTACTGCTGAGAGATTAAGACAGTTCGAGGATGCATGGTCTAGAATCACTTCCGACCCAGAGGTTTTAAGCATGTTAGAAGGAGTTAAGGTTGAATTTGAAAGCTGCTCTTGTGTAGGAGGGTGTATTAAAGGAAATCTGTCTATTTTTCGGCTTATGTGAATTGGAGAGCAGGGACATGGCGGGGAGAATAGAGGGGTCTGGCAGATAATTGAAATAGTTGGGGAGTTCATCTGTCTAAGCAAGACAGTGGTTGTCACTTTTAAGAAAGACTTAACTGTGTTTTCACTGAGCTTTCCTTAAAAAGAAAGAAGAGGATAAAGAGGCGGAGGTGGTGGGAAGAGGGGGGTGTAGTCGGAGGACATCTCCATTGAATCCCCACTAAAAAAAAAAAAAAAGTCATTCCACTTTCAGTTGCCTAGTCATCAGATCAATGATTTTGGGATAAACATACCTTGTATTGGAAAACAAAATGAGAGAGAGAGAGAGAGAGAGAGAGGAGAGAGAGAGAGAGAGAGAGAGAGAGAGAGACGTTTTGTTTGTCATTATTCGTAAAGGCCTTTGCCCCTTAGAAGGGGTGAATACATATCAAACCGCACAAGTCACCTCATCTAACTAGCTTAACACATAATGTACGGTCTGAACTCCGTGGCTTCAGCTCCATCAGACCTTTCCTTACAGAACAGGCCACAAAGACGTTGGCGTCTTCCTCCATTCTGTCAAGACTAGATTATTGTAACGCGCTCTTCTCCTTGTACCCGCAGCCTTACTCCAGTCAATACAACCTGTTCAAAATTCAGCTGCACGCCTTATCTTCAAGATGCAAAAACAGCATCCTACTTCAGATCTCTTGAAGAAATTACACTGGCTCAAAATCGAGCACAGAATTCAATATAAGTCGGCGTGTCTATATTATAAGGTTGTCACAAGTGATGCGCTCAACTATCTCTCTGATCACTTTGAAATTATTCATCCCTACACGTCCCCTCCGTTCTTTCTCTGATGACCAAATTTTTCGAATTCCCTCATATAACCGAAAGCAGCACGGTTTTAGAGCATTCTGATTTTCTAAGGCAGTACTCTGGAATTCACTGCCTTTCCATCAACGTCATGCCCCTTCCTTTGCATCTTTCAAGTCTGCACTTAAAACGTATCTGTTCAAAAACGCCAGTGGCGGAATACCGCCTGAAATATTGAATAATTACTACATGTCACTTGCACACTTGCACGTGTACAAAGGCTGTTCACCGTGTTATATAGTGTGTTTATATATCCGACATTATGTTCCAGTATGTGTGTTGTGTGCGCGCGCGCGCGCGTGTGTGTGTGTGTGTGTGTGTGTGTGTGTGTGTGTGCGTGTGCGCGTGCGTGTGTGTGTGTGTGTGTGTGTGTGTGTGTGTGTGTGTGTGTGTGTGTGTGTGTGTGTGTTTAAGACTCGTGAACATAGAATGTGTGTGTACGTGTGTGTGTTTTTGTGTGTGTGTGTGTGTGTGTGTGTGTGTGTGTGTGTGCGTGTGTGTGTGTAAATGTGTGTGTGTGTGTGTGTGTGTGTGTGTGTGTGTGTGTGTGTGTGTGTGTGTGTGTGTGTGTGTGTGTGTTTGTGAGTGTGTGTGTACTGCTTATATTTTCAGGTGTTGAATTGTTGAAACTTGTAAAGCGCCCTGTAGCCTACGTTGTTAGGATGGGCGCTATAGAAATTGTCCTCAATATTATTATCCTTATAACATGTCATTTCGCATTCTAAATGCCTTACTACAAATACAAAGCGAACGGTTTAATTGTGTTTTTTTCATTCAAGATGCCATTAACATAATCTGTTTAAAGAACAAAGTTTTCATAAGTACTTAGGTGGGATTAATTGCTGTCGAACAGCTTTTAATTTGGAACAAGTGACAACAAAATGAATTTCATTTTCATCATCTTCGTAACAGAGTGGAGATATAAATTTAGGATTATTAAGAGGCATGTAACGGTTAGAGATGTACACATATATCCGATACACCAAACCTGAATTTTTTTGACAATGTATTTAATATGTCTGTTAATCTGCATAGATAAGTACCTTGGAAAACAATGTGAAGGATTTAGCCATCTGTAAATACCAAATCGGTGACTGTCATCAACATGGGAATTCCATCTTTGCCAGCTACAATCGATCAATGTTTGCCGAAACACACAGAAAAGTATGTATGTCATCTGCACCCTGATTCTCCCACACCAAACCAAAACCAAATTCCTACAGTTTCAGCCTAACATTAGTTACTATTTCTATACTGTTTCAACGCCTTCTTCCTTGCGCTGACCTCTAAAGCGATCAAAGCTAAGTGAATTTTCGTTATTTTATTCGTTTGTGTATTACCTGAAGAAGACCTATGAGGTCGAAAAGTGTCCACGTTTCTCTGGGCGGTTCGCTAACATTTTTTAAAGATTTGTCTAACTTTAGAAGCACAATTGCTCTTCCCTCTAGCGTCTAGCTGTACTAACATTTTGTACGCTTTATGTGGTAATCTTTCTAGGGGCATCCGACTTATCTTTAGCCAGTAACGAATGTATCTAACCACCAAAAGCAAATGAATTGGGTATCTGCTAGTCATGTCAATGATGCTGTGGATGTTTTTACATGGCAAAAAGTAATATCATAGTGTTTAGGAAAGGCGGATATCTTGCTGCGCGGAGAAAATGGATGTATAATGGAACAGCTATGTCAGTGGTAAAGGTTTATAAATACTTGGGTCTACATTTCTCAACCTGTTTAAGTTTCAGATTTGCTTGCAATGATCTTGTAAGCAGAGAGCTAAACAATGTTTACTTTGTATCCTGAAGAAACTGCGTATGCTGGATAACGAGTCTCTGACATTGCTGTTAATGTTGTTCTGTTCTCAGATTCACCCATGGTAAGTACGGAGCTGACTTATGGGGCCTCCAAGTTGCCTCTATACAAATGAAAAAGATTTTTGTTTGTATGAATTGAAAAGGTTTCTCGGTGTTTCACTACAAACTCAAATGACCTGGTCTATGGTGGGCAAGAGAGAGAGAGAGAGAGAGAGAGAGAGAGAGAGAGAGAGAGAGAGAGAGAGAGAGAGAGAGAGAGAGAGAGCTTTTTTTTATTCATTACGTTGGTTACTGATTAGTTATTTTTGCATATTCAAATCTTTCTACTTAAAACTGTTATTCTTACTTTGAGCATTTCTTCATTCAATTAGTGATTTGTTCATTCACACTTTCATTCTTAAAAATACTTTTGTTTCTCTTTTAATTTTAATTTTACTTTGTGTTTGGTTCTTTCTTTTCTGTCTCTTTCTTTAATTCTTTCTCTCCCTCCTTCTGTCTTGTGGCATTTGATGAAACAACACCATCCGTATACAATCCAATAAACATTCAAGTGAGCATAAAAGCCGAATACAAAAAGGAGGGCCAAATGAAAAATTGACGTCAAACTTCGTTAGTAATTAACAAAAAAAAAAAAAAAAAAAAAAAAACTTAGAGTGACCAGAAGAACGCACAGGACAAAGCAAATCAATTGTTACATGGTTGATAGCCAGTTCAGATTATAGGCATCACCACACACCACACACACACACACACACACACACACACACACACACACACACACTTAATATAACCACATCACCACCCCCACCAATATCCTCCAACCGCTCCATCTGATGCACACCTATAGAGAGAGAGAGAGAGAGAGAGAGAGAGAGAGAGAGAGAGAGAGAGAGAGAGAGAGAGAGAGAGAGAGAGAGAGAGAGAGAGAGAGAGAGAGAGAGAGAGAGAGAGAGAGTAGTTTGTTCCCTGCCAGCCGCAGAGGAAGAAGGAAAGTGAGACGTGGACGAAATGTTCCCTATACGACAGTCAGGTAGGTCCCGTCACAGTCCTCTTCCCCCTCCCCCCCCCCAGTCTCCCCCACTAACCTCCCCCAACTTTCCCCCAACCTCCCCCCATCTTTCCGCCCCATCCCCCCCCCCCCCCCCAACCCCCCAAATTAGCATCCCCACCTTCCACCCCTTCCACAAACCTCCCCAATTTGTCCCCCCAACCTCCCCGCCAACCTTCCCCAACTTACCGTCCCCCCCCCCCCCCCCCCCCCCCCCCCCCCCCCCCCCCCAATTCCCACCCCCCACCTTCCACCCCCCCCCCCCCCCCCCCCCCAACCCCCCCCCCCAACCCCCCCCCCCCCCCCCCCCCCCCCCCCCACCCCCCCCTCCCTCCCCCCCCCCCCCCCCCCCCCCCCCCCCCAATTCCCCACTCCCCCCCCCCCACCCAACCAAACCCCCCCCACCCCCACCCCCCCCAACCTCCCCCAAACCCCCCCCCCCCCCCCCCCCCCCCCCCCCCCCCCCCACCTTCCTCTCCTTTCCCCCCCCCCCCCAACCCCCCCCCCTCCCCCCCCCCCCCCCCCCCCACCCTCCTAACTTTCCCACCCAACCTCCCCCCAAACGTCCACCCCTGCCTCCCCCTAACCTCCCCTCCCCCACCTTCCTCAAGCCTTTCCCTCCAACCTCCCCCCCCCCCCCCCCTCCTCCCCTCTAGCCCTCCTCCACAGGCCCTGACAACTCTCTAAGGGATGTGTTGCAAAGGGAAGAGGCCCAGACAGTGATTCACGTGTCTCCTGAGTGTGTCAGAGCTACTCCGCGCGTGATCTCATCTCACAACATAGCTAAAGGTTTGATATCCTCCACCAATGAACGGTGCTGCGTGTAAACACGTGACGATGCCCGCCATCGCAAACGAGCAGCGACTTTTTTGACGCTAAAACGCTAAAGTGCAAAAGAAGTGCCTTAAGACTTGCAGTTCTAAACTGTGTGCTGCTTCTTTGAATAATGCCAGCTTCACCTACAAACGCCGTGGAGTGACTTAAGCCTTTGGAAAAAAAAAATGGGCCCGGGGTCATGTTGATGGGATGAAGGATAGCTGCGTGATTCGCCACAGCAAAGCAGTGCAAACTGAAAGAAGATACGGCCGTCTTGATTGACCTGCACCTTGGCCTGGAGTCGATCAAATCCAAGCCTTTTTTGGGAGGTAAGATTTATAAACAAACTATTCTGCCTTTTTCTGCCTTTTTTGCTGGATAATTTCCTTTCCTCCACCTCCTGACCTCCTCCCCTCCCCTTTCCACGATTTTTTTTTTCCCCCCCCCCCCCCCCCCCCCCCTTCCCCTAACTCTCCCTGGTGGGCCCATTAAGATTTAAAAACAAATTTTTTTTTTTTTTTTTTTGCTGGATAATTTCCTTTTTTTTTTCTCCCCCTCCTGACCACCTCCCCTTTCCACGATTTCTTTTTCAGTCTCCTTCCACCCCCCCCCCCCCTCCCCGCCTCTCCCTGGCTGGCCAATTAAGATTTAAATACAAATTATTCTGCTTTTTTGCTGGATAATTTCCTTTTTTTCTCCCCCTCCTGGCCCCCTCCCTTTCCCACCCCGATTTTTTTCAGCCCCCCCCCCCCCCCCCCCCAGCCTCTCCCTGGCAGGGCCCATTTATGTCACCACCACTCCCCAAACTTTTCAAAAAATAATTCAAGATAATGTCATTGTGCTTTGCAAATGAAGGGAAGCTGGGTCAACCTCGAAGTTTTTTTTACCTCCGACACTCGCTCGCCCTCAGACAGGACTTCACACCATCTTTTTTTTGTTTCCATCAGCAAGATCGGAAAGGAGCGCATAGTTTTTTCGAAAGCAACATTCTCTGGCAATAAAGGAGCGCTTTCAGCGTGTCTAGGGCCTGGCATGATGGAAGATGGAGCCCACTTCTTTTTCACTTTTCCCCCACTTTAACCCTCCCTGAACTGAATCAGGTGGGACAGAGGGACAGAGGGCTCTGGGTGGACAGAGGGTTTGACTGCTGGGTGGACAGAGGGTTTTCAGTGACTGCTGGGTGGACAGAGGGGTTTTCAGTGACTGCTGGGTGGACAGAGGGGTTTCAGTGACTGCTGGGTGGACGGAGGGTTCTCAGTGACTGCTGCATGGACAGAGGGTTTTTTCAAGCTGGAAAAACTGAAACTGCTGGTGGACCGAGGGTTTTTTTGAAAAACTCACCACCGTCAGCTCTGCCGGCAAGCGCTCTGCCCTTTTAGTGGTGGTTTTGGGGGACCCCGACGCTGATCATAATGTATTTCCACAACATCAATTGCATATAATGAAAAGTGGTAGTTTAGAGGGACCCTCACTCTCTCTCTCTCTCTCTCTCAGAGGGTTCTCTCTCTCTCTCTCTCTCTCTCTCTCTCTCTCTCTCTCTCTCTCTCAGAGGGTTCTCATTCTCTGCTCTCTCTCTCTCAGGGTTCTCATGACTGCCCCCTGGACAGAGGTCTCTCTCCCTCTCTCTCACTTTGTCTCTTCTCCTCTCACCACCGTCTCTCTCTCCTCTCTCTCTCTCCCCTCTCTCTCTGTCTCTGTCTCTCTCTGTCTCTGTCCCTCTCTCTGATCTCACCATTTCCTCACTCTCTCCTGTCTCTCTGTCTCTGTCTCTGTCTCTCTCCCTCTCTCTCTCTCTCTCTCTCTCTCTCTCTCTCTCTCTCTCTCTCTCTCTCTCTCTCTCTGTCCCTCTTCTCTCCCTCACCTCCCTCCTCTCTCTCTCTCTCTCTGTCTCTGACATCTCTGTCTCTCCCTCCCTCTTCACCACCCCACCCCCCACCTCCTCTCTCTCCCTGTCTCTCTGTCTTTGTCTCTGTCCCTCTTCACCACCCTCACCACCTCCTCTGTCTCAGTCTCCCTGTCGCTACGTCTGTCTGTCTCTGTCTCTCTGTCTGTGTGTGTGTGTGTGTGTGTGTGTGTGTGTGTGTGTGTGTGTGTGTGTGTGTGCGCGCGCGCGCGCGCGCGCATACACCGCACTTGGTGTCATTATGTCATTGATGGAGAGTAACGGGAAAAGATTTTCCCCCCCCCCCCCCCCCCCCCCCCCCCCCCCCCCACTCGCTTTTAAACAAAACTGTCTGTACTGGGATGGATTTCCTCTGGCAGGATTTATGTGCAGGATCTTTGTCATTAAAGTGTTTTCAGTACACTTTGGAGAAGCTCATAAATTTACATACTTTTAAGCACTTGTACATTCACACACACGCACTCTACCTTACCAGGTCAGTCCAGGAGCCCCAGCCCCCCACTCTCTCTCTCTCTCTCTCTCTCTCTCTCTCTCTCTCTCTCTCTCTCTCTCTCTCTCTCTCTCTCTCGACTTCCTTTGTCTGGCTGCCAGCAGGTCGAACTTCCCGTAGCTCCGGTAAATTTTGTCTGTGTTTACAACAAAAACTACTACAATGCCAGTTGAAGGTCTACCATTAGATTTAGAAAATATCTTGAACACCGCTCTGCATGACATGACGTTATCATCTTCTAAAAATTGAAGGCAGAGACAATCACTGTTGTCGTTCTTAGACTGAAAACAGTTGCTGCCCATTCCCCTGCCGTGCCAGCCAAAGCTCACAGCGCTGTATGCAGAAAAAAACGTGCATCCCAGGTCAAGACAGACAGACAAAGGGCCCAGGAACACAGGAAACATAAGGCCAGTGAATGGGTACTGACCCCGTCCGGTCTGTTCCTGCCAACCCCGCTTGCCTGTCAAACAACACTGACAGAATGACAATCAATGGAGCTGCCTGTGCTGACATCTTTCAGTCTTCTGACCACCACCCCTCAACTGTATCTTCGCCTGCACCAAGTGAACCATCTGGCAGTGAAACACGCATCGGCATGGCACAGTGTGACATAGACTGTGAGTCAGTTACTGTTGTGTTCCTCATTACAATTCCACAATGACAGTGATGTGGACACACAAAGTGTTAATGGAGATCATGTAGATGTTTCTGATACCGAAAGACAAAAAGACAGTCCATTAATAACTACGACACAGACTCCAACTCAAACGTGTAACCCAAGCCTTTGTCGCAGAAGCGAACATGTGTGTGATAGATAGTAGCAGTGATTGTGAAGATTCCTCTGATTTTATTATGTGTCAACGACACCACATGCCGACAGTATTACAATAGGAGACGTCATGACATGTGTGGAAGAAATAACAAGGAAGATGGGATGACCGCTTGTGTTCCTTGAAGGAAGAAGTGAGAGGCTGCGTGACACGAATTACAGAGGTGAAAACCGAAATCTTGGCGATCCATCGTGACTACTGCATTGTCGCAATTGTTCATGAACGTTATGAGAATGACTGTTATTAGTGTTCGGTGTTGATAACTGATTCGATGCTTTTCCATGATCTGAATTCCTCGTCACGATGATCTTTCCTGTTATGTATTGGTCATGTTTATCTATGATTTTTTGTTATATACACAGTCCCTGCCCCTCCGTACTTCCCCACCCTTGTGAATGGCTTTTTGTAAAGCTCATCACAATAAACCATTCATTCATTCATTCTCTTTCAGTGTCTCTGTCTGTCTGTCTGTCTGTCTGTCTGTCTGTCTCTCTCTCTCTCTCTCTCTCTCTCTCTCTCTCTCTCTCTCTCTCTCTCTCTCTCTCTCTCTCTCATATCATCCCCCAGTCGTTCTGATGATTAGTTTGCATGTGTATTCATTTTGCGTGCAAATTCATTTCGTGTGAAAAAAAAAATGACAATGTACCAAGTGTGGAGAAGGAGCAGTTAACAGATACTCCATCCCCATCCCCTTCCTCCAACTTTCTTACCCCCCTCCCCCCCCCCCCCCCCCCCTCCCTGCCCTTCCCAATAGACAGTTGCATTGTTCCAACAGATGAAATAATCGGTTAGTTTCTGAGTTTACTGACCGACCGTCTCTCCAACCCTACGTTAGATAACTTTTTTTTTTTTTCGTTTACAACAGGAACAGGAACCAGATCTGAGCTACAACAAAGGGTCAGAGTCTCGACGGGCATCCATCTAGTAGCCCACTGTTCTCCGTGACACCTGGAAGTGAACCTTTTCCATGGGGTGAGCCACAAGCGCAGATATGACCATGGTCAAACAGCTGAAGGAGGAAACAACTTTGGGGATCTGATGGAATCTGCAGGCAACAGTATTCATCATTAAAGAAGCTGGACTCCATGTCTAAACAGGCGATGGACGACAACAGCATTCATCATCAAGGAAGCTGAACTCCATCCATGTCTGAAGAGGCGATGGACGACAACAGCATTCACCATCAAGGAAGCCGGACTCCATGTCTGAAGAGACGATGGACGACAACAGCATTCATCATCAAGGAAGCCGGACTCCATGTCTGAAGAGGTGATGGACGACAACAGCATTCATCATCAAGGAAGCTGGACTCCGTGTCTGAAAAGGTGATGGACGACAACAGCATTCATCATCAAGGAAGCTGGACTCCATGTCTGAAAAGGTGATGGACGACAACAGCATTCATCATCAAGGAAGCTGGACTCCAAGAACCCCTCCACACCTGCTAAGGATGGCATTTCCAATGAGAGAAATATGAACAGATTTCCGTCAGTAGTGTACACATTTGACCTTTTGATTT
>JADBJO010005811.1:0-17500 GCA_016801955.1 Conus betulinus
TGTTTGTGGGAGGAGGGTGAGGGGCATGGGGGAGGACGGGTGAGGGGCATGTGGGAGGAGGGTGAGGGGCATGGGGGAGGAGGGTGAGGGGCATGGGGGGAGGAGGGTGAGGGGCATGAGGGAGGAGGGTGACGGGCATGTGGGAGGAGGGTGTGAGGGGCATGGGGGAGGAGGGTGAGGGGCATGGGGGAGGAGGGTGAGGGGCATGGGGGAGGAGGGTGAGGGGGCATGTGAGGGGCATGGGGGAGGAGGGTGAGGGGCATGGGGGGGGGGGGGAGGGGCATGGGGGAGGAGGGGGAGGGGCATGGGGGAGGAAGGTGAGGGGCATGGGGGAGGAGGGTCAGGGGCATGTGGGAGGAGGGTGAGGGGCATGGGGGAGGAGGGTGAGGGGCATGGGGGAGGAGGGTGAGGGGCATGTGGGAGGAGGGTGAGGGGCATGTGAGGGGCATGAGGGAGGAGGGTGAGGGGCATGAGGGAGGAGGGGTGAGGGGCATGTGGGAGGAGGGTGAGGGGCATGGGGGAGGAGGGTGAGGGGGCATGTGGGAGGAGGGGTGAGGGTCATGAGGGAGGAGGGTGAGGGGCATGTGAGGGGCATGAGGGCAGAGGGAGGGTGAGGGGCATGTGGGAGGAGGGTGAGGGGCATGTGGGAGGAGGGTGAGGGGCATGAGGGAGGAGGGTGTGAGAGGCATGTGGGTGGGGAGGGTGAGGGGCACGTGGGAGGGAGGGTGAGGGGCATGAGGGAGGAGGGTGAGGGGCATGAGGGAGGAGGGTGAGGGGCATGTGAGGGGCATGAGGGAGGAGGGTGAGGGGGCATGAGGGAGGAGGGTGAGAGGCATGTGGGAGGAGGGTGAGGGGCACGTGGGAGGAGGGTGAGGGGCATGAGGGAGGAGGGTGAGGGGCATGTGGCAAGAGGGTGAGGGGCATGTGGGAGGAGGGTGAGGGGCACGTGGGGAGAGGGTGAGGGGCAGGGGGGGGAGGAGGGTGGGGGCACGTGGGGAGAGGGTGAGGGGCATGGAGGAGGAGGGGGGAGGGGCATGTGGGAGAAGGGTAAGGGGCATTAGGGGAGGAGGGTGAGGGGCATGGGGGAGGAGGGTGAGGAGCTATGTGGGGAGGAGGGTGAGGGGCATGTGGGGAGAGGGTGAGGGGCATGTAGGAGGAGGGGTGAGGGGCATGAGGGAGGAGGGTGAGGGGCATGTGGGGGAGAGGGTGAGGGGCACGTGGGAGAGGTGAGGGGCATGGGGGGGGGAGGGTGAGGGGGCACGTGGGGAGGAGGGGTGAGGGGCATGTGGGGAGGAGGGTGAGGGGCATGTGGGGGGAGAGGGTGAGGGGCATGTAGGAGGAGGGTGAGGGGCATGAGGGAGGAGGGTGAGAGGCATGTGGGGGGAGAGGGTGAGGGGCATGTGGGGAGAGGGTGAGGGCATGTAGGAGGAGGGTGGTGAGGGGCATGAGGGAGGAGGGTGAGGGGCATGTGGGGGAGAGGGGTGAGGGGCACGTGGGAGAGGGTGAGGGGCATGGGGGAGGAGGGTGAGGGGCATGGGGGAGGAGGGGGAGGGGCATGGGGGGGGAGGAGGGTGAGGGGCATGAGGGAGGAGGGGGAGGGGCATGTGAGGAGAGGGTGTGAGGGGCATGTGGGGAGAGGGGGTGAAGGGCACGTAGGAGGAGGGTGAGGGGCATGAGGGAGGGGGTGAGGGGCATGGGGGAGGAGGGGGAGGGGCATGGGGGAGGAGGGGAGGAGGGGCACGTGGGAGAAGGGTGAGGGGCATGAGGGAGGAGGGTGAGGGGCAGGGAGGAGGGAGGAGGGTGAGGGGGGGGTGGGAGAAGGGGTGAGGGGCATGAGGGAGGAGGGTGAGGGGCATGAGGGAGGAGGGTGAGGGGCAGGGGTGTAGGAGGAGGGGTGAGGGGCATGAGGGAGGAGGGGGTGGGGGCATGAGGAAGGAGGGTGAGGGGCATGAGGGAGGAGGGTGAGGGGCATGTGGGAGGAGGGGTGAGGGGCATGGGGGAGGAGGGGGAGGGGCATGGGGGAGGAGGGTGTGAGGGGCATGAGGGAGGAGGGTGAGGGGCCAGTGGAGGGGCATGAGGGGAGGAGGGTGAGAGGCATGTGGGTGGAGGGTGAGGGGCACGTGGGAGGAGGGTGAGGGGCATGAGGGAGGAGGGTGAGGGGCATGAGGGAGGAGGGTGAGGGGCATTGTGAGGGGCATGAGGGAGGAGGGTGAGGGGCATGAGGGAGGAGGGTGAGAGGCATGTGGGAGGAGGGTGAGGGGCACGTGGGGAGGAGGGTGAGGGGCATGAGGGAGGAGGGTGAGGGGCATGTGGCAAGAGGGTGAGGGGGGGTGGGGGAGGAGGGTGAGGGGCACGTGGGGAGAGGGTGAGGGGCAGGGGGGGAGGAGGGTGAGGGGCACGGGGGAGAGGGTGAGGGGCATGGAGGAGGAGGGGGAGGGGCATGTGGGAGGAGGGTAAGGGGCATTAGGGGAGGAGGGTGAGGGGCATGGGGGAGGAGGGTGATGAGCTATGTGGGGAGAGGGGTGAGGGGCATGTAGGAGGAGGGTGAGGGGCATGAGGGAGGAGGGGAGGGGCATGTGGGGAGAGAGGGTGAGGGGCACGTGGGAGAGGGGGAGGGGCATGGGGGGAGGAGGGTGAGGGGCACGTGGGAGGAGGGTGAGGGGCATGTGGGGAGAGGGTGAGGGGCATGTGGGGAGAGGGTGAGGGGCATGTAGGAGGAGGGTGAGGGGCATGAGGGAGGAGGGTGAGAGGGCTGTGTGGGGAGGGTGAGGGGGCATGTGGGGAGGAGGGTGAGGGGCATGTAGGAGGGAGGGTGAGGGGCATGTGGGGAGAGGGTGAGGGGCATGTGGGGAGAGGGTGAGGGGCATGTAGGAGGAGGGTGAGGGGCATGAGGGAGGAGGGTGAGGGGCATGTGGGGGAGGGGTGAGGGGCATGTGGGGAGAGGGTGAGGGGCATGTAGGAGGAGGGTGAGGGGCATGAGGGAGGAGGGTGAGGGGCATGTGGGGAGAGGGTGAGGGGCACGTGGGAGAGGAGGTGAGGGGGGGGGGGAGGAGGGTAAGGGGCATGGGGGAGGAGGGGGAGGGGCATGGGGGAGGAGGGTGAGGGGCATGAGGGAGGAGGGGGAGGGGCATGTGAGGAGAGGGGGTGAGGGGCATGTGGGGAGAGGGTGAAGGGCACGTAGGAGGAGGGTGAGGGGCATGAGGGAGGAGGGTGAGGGGCATGTGGGAGGAGGGTGAGGGGGCATGTGGGGGAGGAGGGTGAGGGGCATGTGGGAGGAGGGGGAGGGGGCATGGGGGAGGAGGATGAGGGGCATGTGGGAGGAGGGTGAGGGGCATGGGGGAGGAGGGGGAGGGGCATGGGGGAGGGGGGTGAGGGGCATGGGGGAGGAGGGTGAGGGGCATGGGGGAGGAGGGGTGAGGGGCATGAGGGAGGAGGGTGAGGGGCATGAGGGGAGGAGGGGTGGGGTGAGGGGGGGGGGGGAGGAGGGTGAGGGGCATGTGGGAGGAGGGGTGATGGGGGCAGGGTGACGAAAAGTTTGATTTAATCTCTCTCTTCTATCTCTCTCTCTCTCTCGTCTCTCTCTCTCTCTCTCTCTCTCTCTCTCTCTCTCTCTCTCTCTCTCTCTCTCTCTCTCTCTCTCCCTCTCTCTCTCGTAAGTCTAGGTATATATTTCAATTATGAAAGACATTTTCCTTAAATGTACAAGTATGTCATTTTGTGTTGTGCCGAAGGTATAATAGGTTCTGTGTAGGGTTTATTTTGTGTTGATGTTAATGTTAGAATAATATGGTTATTAGGAGAATACTCATGTTTGGAAGAAAATAGCGATGATCCTCCAACGATTTTCACACAGATCTTTACCGCTTTCGTGTGGCCTTCGTTGCTGTGAGTTATCTGCAGCGGCTTGTCCTGGAAAAATTAATGAACTTCGACAATCCTGCAAATTGTAATGGTCACTCACCTCGTAAGAGCAGAGAAAATGGCAGGTTTAAAGTTTCACAACACACACACACACACACACACACACACACACACACACACACACACACACAACACACACACACACACACACACACACACACACACCACGCACACACACGCACGCACGCACGCACCCGCACCCCCCCCCCCCCACACCACACACACACACACAAACATACACCTCTGAAAAAGCGTGATTACAAACAAATCCCTGTAATGAGACAGGTGAGTCGCAAAGTAAGCTGTGACGGTATTTTTTTTTGTAGGTCTGATTACATCAATTATTCCAGAGAAAAGTCGCAAAGTAAGCTGTGACGGTTTTTTTGTAGGTCTGATTAAATCCATTATTCCAGAGAAAGTCGCAAAGTAAGCTGTGACGGTATTTTTTTGCAGGCCTGATTAAATCCATTATTCCAGAGAAAGTCGCAAAGTAAGCTGTGACGGTATTTTTTGCAGGCCTGATTAAATCCATTATTCCAGAGAAAAGTCGCAAAGTAAGCTGTGACGGTACCTTTTTTTTGCAGGCCTGATTAAAATCCATTATTCCAGAGAAAGTCGCAAAGTAAGCTGTGACGGTATTTTTTGCAGGCCTGATTAAATCCATTATTCCAGAGAAAGTCGCAAAGTAAAGCTGTGACGGTATTTTTTGCAGGCCTGAGTTTAAATCCATTATTCCAGAGAAAGTCGCAAAAGTAAGCTGTGACGGTATTTTTTGCAGGGCTGATTACATCCATTATTCCAGAGAAAGTCGCAACAAAGTAAGCTGTGACGGTATTTTTTGCAGGCCTGATTACATCAATTATTCCAGAGAAAGTCGCAAAGTAAGCTGTGTGACGGTTTTTTTTGCAGGCCTGATTACATCAATTATTCCAGAGAAAGTCGCAAAGTAAGCTGTGACGGTATTTTTTTTGCAGGCCTGATTTAATCAATTATTCCAGAGAAAGTCGCAAAGTAAGCTGTGACGGTATTTTTTTGCAGGCCTGATTAAATCAATTATTCCAGAGAAAGTCGCAAAGTAAGCTGTGACGGTATTTTTTGCAGGCCTGATTAAATCCATTATTCCAGAGAAAGTCGCAAAGTAAGCTGTGACGGTATTTTTTGCAGGCCTGATTAAATCCATTATTCCAGAGAAAAAGTCGCAAAGTAAGCTGTGACGGTATTTTTTGCAGGCCCTGATTACATCCATTATTCCAGAGAAAGTCGCAAAGTAAGCTGTGACGGTATTTTTTGCAGGCCTGATTACATCAATTATTCCAGAGAAAGTCAGTTTTGCTGGAGCATTTGGAAAAAGAACGGGTTTATTTTTCCCCCATAACATTCATCCCCCCTGTCCTTTCCACCTTCAGGAGCAAATTAATATGCAGTTACTAAAGGACAACATTAAAGAAAAAAGAATAAGCTATTAAAAAAATCTCTCTCTCTCTCTCTCTCTCTCTCTCTCTCTCTCTCTCTCTCTCTCTCTCTCTCTCTCTCTCTCTCTCTCTCTCTCTCTCTCTTTTAATGTCTGAGTTCATGCGCAAGTTCACGCGCCAATCTGGGCTTCAAGGGGAACTAACTGAAGTCTGGGCAAGCATTAACTCCAAAGAGAAAACCCTCTTCTTCTTACTCTTCTAATCTTACGTGGGAATGGAACCTCGGACCTTCGGGAAGTAGAGCCTGACGCTGTACCATTAGGCCCACTGGGTTCCCATCGTGGACTGGCTCTTGTCAACCATAGTGCTGGGAGAAAATGAAGGAAAGAGGGGGGGGAGGGGGGGGGGGGGGGGGGGGGGGGGGGCGGAGGGGGAGAGGAGGCACAAACAAACACAGAAAACACTTCATAGGCTTCTGTCTCGGACAGGAACAGTGCAATTACAGGGGCTTCCTGTCATAAATTAAATGAAAAAAAGAAAACAGGAAAAGAAAACAAAAGGATATAAAGAAGAAAGAAAGAAAGAGAGAGAGAGAGAGACAGAGACAAGACACAGAGAGGGAGAGAGAGAGAAAATAGAAAAAAAGGAAGAAAGACAAAAATAGAGAAAGACAAAAATAGAGAAATGAAAGAAAGAGAGAAAGAAAGAAAAAGAAAGAGAGACAGAGGTGAGGGGCATGGGGGGGGAGGAGGGTGAGGGGCATGAGGGAGGAGGGTGAGGGGCATGTGGGAGGAGGGTGAGGGACATGGGGGAGGAGGGGGAGGGGCATGTGGGAGGAGGGTGAGGGGCATGTGGGAGGAGGGTGAGGGGCATGTGGGAGGAGGGTGAGGGGGCATGGGGGAGGAGGGTGAGGGGCATGAGGGAGGAGGGTGAGGGGCATGGGGGAGGAGGGTGAGGGACATGGGGGAGGAGGGTGAGGGGCATGTGGCAAGAGGGTGAGGGGCATGTGGCAAGAGGGTGTGAGGGGCATGTGGCAAGAGGGTGAGGGGCATGTGGGAGGAGGGTGAGGAGCATGCGGCAAGAGGGTGAGGGGCATTGGGGGAGGAGGGTGAGGGGCATGTGGGAGGAGGGTGAGGGGCATGGGGGGAGGAGGGGGAGGGGCATGTGGCAAGAGGGTGAGGGGCATGGGGGAGGAGGGGTGAGGGGCATGTAGGAGGAGGGTGAGGGGCATGTGGCAAGAGGGTGAGGGGCATGTGGGAGGAGGGTGAGGGGCATGGGGGAGGAGGGGTGAGGGGCATGAGGGAGGAGGGTGAGGGGCATGTGAGGGGCATGTGGCAAGAGGGTGAGGGGCATGTGGGAGGAGGGGGAGGGGCATGTGGGAGGAGGGTGAGGGGCATGAGGGAGGAGGGTGAGGGGCATGGGGGGAGGAGGGTGAGGGGCATGGGGGAGGAGGGTGAGGGGCATGTGGGAGGAGGGTGAGGGGGGCAGGGAGGGAGGTGGGGCATGAGGGAGGAGGGTGAGGGGCATGAGGGAGGAGGGTGAGGGGCATGGGGGAGGAGGGTGAGGGGCATGAGGGAGGAGGGTGAGGGGCAGGTCGAAAAGTTTGAGGTAATCTCCCTCTCGATCTCTCTCTCTCTCTCTCTCTCTCTCTCTCTCTCTCTCTCTCTCTCTCTCTCTCTCTCTCTCTCTCTCTCGTAAGGCTAGGTATATATTTCAATTATGAAAGACATTTTCCTTAATTGTGCAAGTATGTCATTTTGTGTTGTGCCGAAGGTATAATAGTTTCTGTATAAAGTTTTATTTTGTGTTGATGTTAATGTTTAGAATAATATGGTATTGAGAATACTCATGTTTGGAAGAAAATAGCGATGATCTCCAACCGATTTTCACACAGATCTTTACCGCTTTCTTGTGGGCCTACGTTGCTGTGAGTTATCTGCAGCGGCTTGTCCTGGAAAAAAATTAATGAACTTCGACAATCCTGCAAATTGTAATGGTCACTCACCTCGTAAGAGCAGAGAAAATGGCAGGTTTAAAGTTCACACACACGCACGCACGCACGCACGCACACGCACGCACGCACACACACACACACACACACACACACACACACACACACACACACACACACCTCTGAAAAAAGCGTCATTACAAAACAAACGCTTTGATGAGACAGTTTTAGTCGCAAAGTAAGCTGTGACCCCGCACCCCCCCCCCCCCCCCCCCCCCTGATTAAAAACAATTATGCCACAGAAAGCCGCAAAGTAAGCTGTGACGGTTTTTTTTTTTTGTTTGTTTGTTTTTTTGCAGGCCTGATTAAATCAATTATTCCAGAGAAAGTCGCAAAGTAAGCTGTGACGGTATTTTTTTGTAGGCCTGATTACATCAATTATGCCAGAGAAAGCCGCAAAGTAAGCTGTGACGGGTTTTTTTTTTTTTTTTTTTTAGGCCTGATTAAATCAATTATTCCAGAGAAAGTCGCAAAGTAAGCTGTGACGGTATTTTTTGCAGGCCTGATTACATCAATTATTCCAGAGAAAGTCGCAAAGTAAGCTGTGACGGTATTTTTTGCAGGCCTGATTAAATCCATTATTCCAGAGAAAGCCGCAAAGTAAGCTGTGACGGTATTTTTTGCAGGCCTGATTAATTCAATTATTCCAGAGAAAGTCGCAAAGTAAGCTGTGACGGTATTTTTTGCAGGCCTGATTAAATCCATTATTCCAGAGAAAGCCGCAAAGTAAGCTGTGACGGTATTTTTGCAGGTCTGATTACATCAATTATTCCAGAGAAAGTCGCAAAGTAAGCTGTGACGGTATTTTTTGTAGGTCTGATTACATCAATTATTCCAGAGAAAGTCAGGTTTGCTGGAGCACTTGAAAAAAAAGAAACGGATTATTGTTCCCCCATAACATTAATCCCCCCTGCCCTTTCCCACCTTCAGGAGCAAATTAATATGCAGTTACTAAAGGACAACATTAAAGAAAAGAAATAAGCTATAAAAAATCTCTCTCTCTCTCTCTCTCTCTCTCTCTCTCTCTCTCTCTCTCTCTCTCTCTCTCTCTCTCTCTCTCTCTCTCTCTTTAATGTCTGAGTTCATGCGCAAGTTCACGCGCCAATCTGGGCTTCAAGGGAACTAACTGAAAAGTCTGGGCAAGCATTAACTCCAAAGGGAAAACCCTCTTCTTCTTACTCTTCTAATCTTACGTGGGAATGGAACCTCAGGACCTTCGGGAAATAGAGCCTGACGCTGTACCATTAGGCCCACTGGGGTTCCATCGTGACTGGCTCTGTCAACCATAGTGCTGGGGAGAAAATGAAGGAATGGGGGGGGGTGGTGGGGGGGGGGGGGGGAGGCGGAGGGGGGGAGAGGAGGCACAAACAAACACAGAAACACTTCAATAGGCTTCTGTCTCAGGCAGGAAACAGTGCAAATTACAGGGGCTTCCTTTCATAATTTAAAAGAAAGAAAAAAAAATACAGGGGGGAAAAAAAAATAGAAAGGAGAGAGAGAGAGAGAGACAGAGACACAGGGAGAGAGAGAGAGAGAAGAGAGAAGAAGAGAAAAAGAGACAAATGAAAGAGAAAGAGAGAGAGAAAGAAAGAAAGAAAAAGAAAGAAAAAAGAGAGAAAAGAGAAGAGAAGAGAGACAGACAGACAGATAGACAGACCGACAGACAGACAAACAGAAAGAAAGAAAGGAAAGAAAGAAGAAAAAGTTCTCTGATTCAGATAACAAGCACAAGCCTAAGACTGATTATTTTACCTCCCGAGTGAAATCACACAAGATTATTAGCTAATTCCTTTAACGCAGAGTTATTCACACGTAGAGAGGAAAGGGAGGTAGTAAGGACACAAACATGAGAGACAGAGATAGAGAGGAAAAAGGAAGTAGTAAGGACACAAACATGAGAGACAGAGATAGAGAGGGAAAGGAGGTAGTAAGGACACAAACATGAGAGACAGAGAGAGAGGGGGGAGAGGGGCTTAGAAAGGAGAGGTGGGGTGGAGATGGGGGGGAGGAGAGAGAGAGAGAGAGAGAGAGAGAGAGAGAGAGAGAGAGAGAGAGAGGCTTGGAAAGGAGAGGTTGGGTGAGGATGGAGGAGGCGGGGGGCGACAGACAGACAGACAGACAGACAGACAGACAACAGACAGACAGACAGACAAAAGAATGTAATTATCCAACACTTCATGCAGCAGCAAACAAGGCCGCCCCACCCCTCACCCCACCCCACCCTCACCCTTCCCATCCCTCTCCACCTCCACTCTCCCTTTAAGAAGAACAAAGAAAAGAAAAGAAAGGAAAAGAGAGGAGACGGCACAGCCCCCCAACGCCGACTGACTTCATTCTGCAATGTGGTGGTAGCACAGAGCACTCCGCTCGCACGGCGTGGACTGCCTTGCAGGGCTGGGGCCCGCCCCCCTCTGTAAAACGGAAAACAGTCGGGACGTGTGACGTGAGAGCCACCACCAAAGTGAAGGGGGAGGTGAGGAGGGCAGAGCAGACCAGAGCACAGCAGAGCAGAGGGGAGGCTATTGTTGTTGTGGGGCATCAGCCCAGGCAGTAGACACTTGGGAAGTGTGCTGCCAGAGTGTCAGCGAAACAGGGAAAGGGAGGGGAGGAGGGGGGTGAGTAAAAAAAAAAAAAAGGGAAACGGCTTTTTTGAGGAAGAGAGCGGAGGAAACGTGGAACGGAGGATAAAAGAATTAGGGAAAACACCCACCACCACCTCCACCACCACCACACCCACCACCACCACCAGCACCACCACCACCACCATCACCACAACCACACGAACAACAACAAAAAGCCACGACCCGTCTTCAAGTTCGCGCCCAGGAAATAGGAGATGTGGCTAGGATAATCCGATGCTTAAAAAATTGAGTGCAATTGCTGACCGATCTTTTGGAGCGACGTGTTGTGTGACTGACGATGACGAAAAGTCCGACAGTAAAACGGTTCATCGTTTGGTACCGCAGTGCGATTTGTTAGTCAGCTGATTTAATGGACTGAGTGAAAAGTTGTCACCATGGATACAGTGGCCGAGACTGGCAGTGGCCTTACACAGCAACCCATCCGTGACAATGGAGGGGTTACGGCTGACTGGTTAGTGTCACAACGGTGCCAGGCTAGTCTTTTGACGACAGTTTCCTACGGATTGTGCTCCAGCAGGAGGAGGTACCATTGTTGGACAGACAGACAGACAGACAGACAGACAGACAGACAGACGGAAAGGGTAACGTGTGCCTGCTCATTACGTCATCAGTGCTGACCCTTCAGGTAGACCTGATTCGACCCTCATGAACAGTGCGGTCGTTTGGTTGTGTGCACGGTGCACGTGACTCCCTGCACGCCCACAACATCATCAACACACTATGAGGTGAGTGCTGTTCTACGTTCACATCATCAACACACTATGAGGTGAGTGCTGTTCTACGTTCACATCATCAACACACTATGAGGTGAGTGCTGTTCTATGTTCACATCATCAACACACTATGAGGTGAGTGCTGTTCTACGTTCACATCATCAACACACACTATGAGGTGAGTGCTGGCTCTATGTTCACATCATCAACACACTATGGGGTGAGTGCTGTTCTATGTTGACATCATCAACACACTATGGGTGAGTGCTGGCTCTATGATCACATCATCAACACACTATGAGGTGAGTACTGTTCTATGTTCACATCATCAACAACTATGAGGTGAGTGCTGTTCTATGTTCACATCATCAACACACTATGAGGTGAGTGCTGTTCTATGTTCACATCATCAACACACTATGAGGTGAGTGCTGCTCTATGTTCACATCATCAACACACTATGAGGTGAGTGCTGCTCTATGTTCACATCATCAACACACTATGAGGTGAGTGCTGCTCTATGTTCACATCATCAACACACTATGAGGTGAGTGCTGCTCTATGTTCACATCATCAACACACTATGAGGTGAGTGCTGCTCTATGTTCACATCATCAACACACTATGAGGTGAGTGCTGTTCTATGTTCACATCATCAACACACTATGAGGTGAGTGCTGCTCTATGTTCACATCATCAACACACTATGAGGTGAGTGCTGCTCTATGTTCACATCATCAACACACTATGAGGTGAGTGCTGTTGTACGTTCACATCCTCAACACACTATGAGGTGAGTGCTGCTCTGCGTCAGTGTGCGTGGCTTCCAGGTCTTGTTTGGGCAGACAGGCACACAGGCAGACACTCCCTTCCAAGCGGAGAGTCGGAGGTTTGTTTCTTCTGATAACCTCAGCCGCCCCCGGGGCTGTTTCTGTCTCCGGCTCATGCGTGTGGGGGTGGCTGGGTATAGGCGCACGCGTATGTGTTTGTGTGCATGGGTGTGGGGTGTGGTTGGCGCACGTGTGTGTGTGCGTGTGTGTGTGGGGGGGGGGGGGAAGGGTGTTGGTGTGGGGGCACGCATGTGTGTGTGTTTATGGGTATGGGGTGTGAGGGCGCACACGAGTGTGTGTAGGATATATGGGTTGTAGGAGTGGGGGCACACGCCGTGTGTGCATGTGTAGGCGTCTGTCTATGTGTCTGTCTGTCTGTCTGTCTGTCTGTCAGACACTGTCTGTCTCTGTCTGTCTGTGTGTCTGTCTATCTGTCTGTCTGTGTGTCCTGTCTGTCTCTCTCTCTCTCTCTCTCTCTCTCTCTCTCTCTCTCTCTCTCTCTCTCCTCCAGATAGATAGATGTATAGACAGATAGATGAACAGATAAATAGACAGACAGAAAGAGATAGGCAGATAGAGAGAGGCAGATGTTCACACCACACACACCACACACACACACAAACACACCCACACCACACACACACACACACACACACACACACACACACACACGTATGTATGTATGTATGTATGTATGTATGTATGTATGTATACATGTATGTATATAGATAGATACATAGACAGATGTAGATAAACAAATGTGTGTGTGGGGGGGGGGGGAGGGGGGGGGACACGCCAGGCAAACAGGTGGGGTAGTGCCTTTGGATATCTTTGTGTGGAGACTGGCTCGAGTGATGTTGACTGGAGGGCCAGGAGGGAAACAAGACAGCTGTGACGTGTCCCATACGTCCCACGGGGGCACACACCAGTTTTGCATAGAGCAAGGCACCCCTGGTCTTTTGCGATGTTCCTTCTTTCCCTGTGGACTCAAAGAATAATCACTACGGGGGTTCGTGGAATGAAAGCGATAATAAATTCTCTACCTTTCAACACTTAATACTAAAAAGAAGATTTACACTTAATAATAAAAAGAAGAAATTCCGGTAAATTCGCCAGACAACAGGGACAAACAAGGTATAAAACAAAATTCGACGATTCCTTTCAAATTTTGTTTCAGTTTTAGCCTGCAGTCGTCTCACTATGAAATGGACTTTGATTCACACTGACTGCTACCCTCCATTGTTGGATTCACACTGACTGCTACCCTCCATTGTTGGATTCACACTGACTGCTACCGCCATTGTTTGATTCACACTGACTGCTACCCTCCATTGTTTGATTCATACTGACTGCTACCCTCCATTGTTTGATTCACACTGACTACTACCCGTCATTGTTTGTTTCACACTGACTGCTACCCGTCATTGTTAGACTCACACTGACTGCTACATTTCATTGTTTTGTGTTTTGATTCACGCCGTCGATTTCAGGACTGCATTTGTGATTGTTGTTTGCTATAGCTGATTGCTCGTTGTTCGTTTTTACTGTTTTGCAAGTTGTTTATCTTGCCTAAAGAAGATCCAAGAGGTCGAAACGCATCATGCTTTGCTTTTTTTTATTCGCTTTTCCCTGTTATCTGGCGGATTGACGCCATTTCCGTTTGATATTTATTTCAACATCCGCCTACAGCCACCTGTCAAAGCCCCTATCTGTTAACACTGCAGTCACCTGATGTCAAAGCCACTCTCTGTTATCACTGCAGTCACCTGACTGTCATAGCCACTCTCTGTTAACATTGACAGTCACCTGCCTGTCATAGCCACTCTCTGTTAACATTGGCAGTCACCTGACTGTCATAGCCACTCTCTGTTAACACTGCAGTCACCTGACTGTCATAGCCACTCTCTGTTAACATTGCAGTCACCTGACTGTCATAGCCACTCTCTGGTAACACTGCAGTCACCTGACTGTCAAAGCCACTCTCTTTTAACACTGCAGACACCTGACTGTCAAAGCCACTCTCTGTTAACACTGCAGTCACCTGACTGTCAAAGCTCTGTTTACACTGCAGTCACCTGACTGTCAAATCCACTCTTTGTTAACACTGCAATCACCTGACTGTCAAAGCCGCTCTCTGTTAACACTGCAGTCACCTGACTGTCAAAGCTCTGCTCACACCGCAGTCGCCTGACTATCAAAGCCACTCTCTGTTAACACTGCAGTCACCTGACTGTCAAAGCTCTGTTCACACTGCAGTCACCTGCCTGTCAAAGCCACTCTCTGTTCACACTGCAGTCACCTGACTGACAAAGCTCTGTTCACACTGCAGTCACCTGACTGTCAAAGCTCTGTTCACACTGCAGTCACCTGACTGTCAAAGCTACTCTCTGTTCACACTGCAGTCACCTGACTGTCAAGCTCTGTTCACACTGCAGTCACCTGACTGTCAAAGCTCTGTTCACACTGCAGTCACCTGACTGTCAAATCTACTCTCTGTTCACACTGCAGTCACCTGACTGTCAAATCTACTCTCTGTTCACACTGCAGTCACCTGACTGTCAAATCTACTCTCTGTTCACACTGCAGTCACCTGACTGTCAAATCTACTCTCTGTTAACACTGCAGTCACCTGACTGTCAAATCTACTCTCTGTTCACACTGCAGTCACCTGACTGTCAAATCTACTCTCTGTTCACACTGCAGTCACCTGACTGTCAAATCTACTCTCTGTTCACACTGCAGTCACCTGACTGTCAAATCTACTCTCTGTTAACACTGCAGTCACCTGACTGTCAAATCTACTCTCTGTTCACACTGCAGTCACCTGACTGTCAAATCTACTCTCTGTTCACACTGCAGTCACCTGACTGTCAAATCTACACTCGTTCACACTGCAGTCACCTGACTGTCAAATCTACACTCTGTTCACACTGCAGTCACCTGACTGTCAAATCTACTCTCTGTTCACACTGCAGTCACCTGATTGTCAAATCTACTCTCTGTTCACACTGCAGTCACCTGACTGTCAAAGCTCTGTTCACACTGCAGTCACCTGACTGTCAAATCCACTCTCTGTTAACACTGCAGTCACCTGACTGTCAAAGCTCTGTTCACACTGCAGTCACCTGACTGTCAAATCCACTCTCTGTTAACACTGCAGTCACCTGACTGTCAAATCTACTCTCTGTTCACACTGCAGTCACCTGACTGTCAAATCTACTCTCTGTTAACACTGCAGTCACCTGACTGTCAAAGCTCTGTTCACACTGCAGTCACCTGACTGTCAAATCTACTCTCTGTTAACACTGCAGTCACCTGACTGTCAAATCTACTCTCTGTTAACACTGTTTTCTTGCCTGATTATGGCCTTAGTTTCTGTGAACACTGACCGTCAAAGCCACTCTCTGTTAACAGTGATTTCTTGAAGGACGATGGTCGTAGTTTCTGAGAACACTGAAAACCGATGTATGGACTTTAAAAGTGTTATTACTGCTTTCGCCCCCCCCCCCCCCCCCCCCCCCCCCCCCCCCCCCCCCCCCCCCTCCCCCCCAACCAAAACAAAAAACAAAACAAAAAAACCCGCATACTTCAAGGAAATGACAATAATACCTGTGTTCTCGTGAAACCATTTGTTATCGCTATTCTCTTCAATGGCGATAACTGTTTTCTTTTCTTTGCCAAATGGTGGTGATAACTATTTGACTTAAATGCTTTCTTCAAGGATAACTTGAGGACTGTTGGTATTAAATACTGTGTCCCTCTCGCAAAAAAAAAATAGAAAACAGATATTCTGGGCTATGGAATGCTGTGGATATTGCAGGAGTATCGTAACTGTCTTCCTCGTTTTCCCGCAGAAAAACAATTTTCTGGAAGAAAGCAGGGGTAGAGATGATATTGTGTTCTCGTGACATCACTTGTCATTGATTCCTTAATAGATGATTGCTGTTTTTGTTCTTTTTCTTTTTCAGTAATGATAAACTGATTTCCTGGTTATGACTGCTTTTGCAAAGGACAATCACTTTCCTCAAGGGGAAAAAAGGGAAAATAGTTGCCATGGAGCTAAGACGCTAGCAGACTTCCAGACTGTGGCTCAGTCATGGCGGCAAGGTGTTACGGTCAAACGGCCGAGGAGGACGTCCGCTGATACTGTCGGTTACAACGAGATATGACGTGTACCTCCACCAGAGGTCATTGTGGTCGTCGATACTGTCGGTTACAACGAGATATGACGTGTACCTCCACCAGAGGTCATTCCAGGCGGACATAGCAGTACCATCAGAGAGAGAGAGAGAGGAGAGAGAGAGAGAGAGAGGGAGAGGGAGGGAGAGAGGAGAGAGAGAAGGGGGAGGGAGAAAGGGAGAGATCTTTGGTGGGAGGGAGGAGGGAGGGATGAAGGGAGGGAGAATGGAGGGAGAGAGAGGGGAGAGATGGAGGAGGAGGAGAGAGAGAGAGGGAGAGGAGGGAGAGAGAGGAGGGAGAGAGAGAGAGAGAGAGAGAGGGGAGAGAGACGAGAGAGAGAGAGAGAGAGAGAGAGAGAGAGAGATGAGAGAGATGATGATGATGATGATGATGATGATGGTTGATGATAATGATGATGATGATGATGATGGTGATGATGATGATGATGATGATGATGATGATGATGATGATGATGATGATGATCTTTATTTCCGAGGGTACCAGATAAGCAAACACATGCTTTTTTCATCCGGCCCTTGCCCCGTTAAGGGACTAAGTATGACTAGCTACTAAGACTTGCAAAACTTTTAACAAACACACACATATCTTCACAACATTAAAAAGTTCATCCATTGACATCTAAGGCGTAGATGACTTTAAAAAGGAAAAAAAAGAAACGACTGAAACAACAAACAAGAATAAAGAAATTGATTACAAAGAAGAAAAGAATCAGCACACACAGATATGGGAATAAACGATCCTCCTATATCGAAGAGAGAGAGAGAGAGAGAGAGAGAGAGAGAGAGAGAGAGAGAGAGAGAGAGAGAGAGAGAGAGAGAGAGAGAGAGAGAGAGATTCCTTTCGTAAAAAAAATAATATGCTAAAACAAACTGCTAAGTATGATAATTAGACGAGTACAATGCATCAATAATATCAACACATTTTCACATTCTTTTACATTTACATGATGTGGTTATAATGCAAAACGAGAACGAACAGTACTACAATCAGTTATCAGTAAGCAGCAATGAATGCCTAGCATCAATAATCATAGCACTTATTTTTCAGAAATACCATTATAATTTACCTTCCCACTCCATCTTTTTTGTTTTCTTCTTGACCATTCATACACTACCCAAAACTATAATTATTAATTAAGCGACAATGCATCGAAACGCAGCCGTAATTAACGAAAAGACAATGACAATGACAATGACAAGAAGGATTAAGGAGAGAAAGAGAGAAGAGATGAGAGAGAGAGAGAGAGAGAGAGAGAGAGAGAGAGAGAGAGAGAGAGAGAGAGAGAGAGAGAGATAATTCCATTTTCTATCCAAAATATCGCATGCTAAACAGTACTATAAATTTGAATAAAGAGCAATACATCAATATGATCAACAGTAATCCGGACACACATTTATCACCTTGCAGTTCAGTGCTCGAAGAATCAAAGTATTAAGACATCAATCAATTAGTGACGATGCACCAATAAAACCAGCGACCACAACAGTCATTCATTATGATATAATTTCAATCATTAGTAAAACCGATAGTAAACCATATCTCTCATTTATCATTATCTGGTTTTAAAAGCATCAGTGGAAAGGAAAGCGGCGTATCCGTTTAATATGCAGCAAAACAGAGGTGGTGCCCTGGTATATGTATTTTGTCCCTAATAGCAATGGTCTGCTGTGAAAATGTGTAATTAGTTTTTCCCTGAAGGATTCTGCAATTTGAGTGCATCGGAAATGTAGTGGAAGTGAATTCCAAACCACGCTACCCGAATAAGTTAAGC
>JADBJO010005811.1:30000-35000 GCA_016801955.1 Conus betulinus
CCTTGCTGGCTGGACTAGCATTCTTCTCAAGGACTGTCTAGCTGGGCATGGAAGCCAGTTTCCTCAGGCTGCTGGTGGACTAGCATTTCTGGGAAAGAACGTCTAGCTGGGCTTGGAAGCAGGGTTGGTGTGGTGTGAAGGACTGGGAAAAAGAACCTTAGAGAACCCTCCATGACTGGGGGTGGTGAGGCTGGACATGTGGGAAGGATCCTAGATCTTCCATCGAGATGGTGTGGTGTGAAAGGACTGGGAAAGAACGTGAGGACCTTCCCCTACTGGGGTGGTGTGAAGGACTGGGAAAGAACGTGAGACCTTCCATACTGGGTGGTGTGGTGGTGCCCCTGGGGAAAGCCCCGTCTGGGCCCCTTCCATACTGGGTGTGCCCTGTGTGGTGCCCTGACAGCCCCTTCTGGGGAAAGAACCTTAGATCTTCCCTGACAGCCCCTTCTGGCCCCTGGTGCCAGAGATCCCTCTGGAGGGGTGGCATGGAGGTGTGGGACACTGCCCCTTTTCCCTTGGTGCCCTGTGGTGGTACCATGAAGCCCCTTCTCTTTCTGCCCTGTGAGATGCCCTGTGTGCCCCTGACGCCCTTCTCTGCCCTTGAGGGGCACTGTGTTTGGAACCCTGACAGCCCCTTCTGGGCCCTTGGTGCCCTGTGTGTGGTAACCCTGACAGCCCCTTCTCTGCCCCTGGGAGCCCTGTGTATGGTGCCCTGACAGCCCCTTCTCTGCCCTTGGTGCCCTGTGTGTGGTGCCCTGACAGACCCCCTTCTCTGCCCCTGGTGCCCTGTGTGTGGTACCCTGACAGCCCCTTCTCTGCCCTGGTGCCCTGTGGTGTGTGGTACCCTGACAGCCCCTTCTCTGCCCTTGGTGCCCTGTGTGTGTACCCTGACAGCCCCTTCTCTGCCCCTGGTGCCCTGTGTGTGGTACCCTGACAGCCCCGTGTCTGTGGTGCCCTGTGTGTGGTACTCTGACAGCCCCTTCTCTGTCCTTGGTGTGCCCTGTGTGTGGTGCCCTGTGTGTGGTACCCTGACAGCCCTTCTCTGCCCCTGGTGCCCTGTGTGTGGTGCCCTGTGTGTGGTACCCTGACAGCCCCTTCTCTGCCCCTTGGTGCCCTGTGTGTGTGGTGCCCTGTGTGTGGTACCCTGACAGCCCTTCTCTGCCCTTGGTGCCCTGTGTGTGGTACCCTGACAGCCCCTTCTCTGGGTACCCTGACCCCTTCTCTGCCCTTGGTGCCCTGTGTGTGGTGCCCTGACAGCCCCTTCTCTGCCCTTGGTGTGGTGCCCTGTGTGTGGTGCCCCTTTGTGTGGTACCCTGACAGCCCCTTCTCTGCCCTGTGTGGTGCCCTGTGTGTGGTGCCCTGACAGCCCTTCTCTGTCCTGGTGGTGCCCTGTGTGTGGTGCCCTGTGTGTGGTGTACTCTGACAGCCCCTTCTCTGCCCCTGGTGCCCTGTGTGTGGTACCCTGACAGCCCTTCTCTGCCCCTTGGTGCCCTGGGGTGTGTGGTGGTGCCCTGTGTGTGGTACCCTGACAGCCCCCTTCTGGGCCCTTGGTGTGTGTGAACCGCTGTCCAAGAACGTTTTGATCTTCTTCTTTAAATATAAAAGAAATGATGGAAACAGCCCACGGTGTTCTTGGTGACTGAGAGTCACCACACACAGGGCGTCAAGGACAGAGAAGGGGCTGTCCCTTCTCTGTCAGGGGCTGTCAGGGTACCACACACGGCACCGTCACAGGGCTGACCAAGGACAGAGAAGGGGCTGTCAGGGTACCACACACAGGGCGTCAAGGGACAGTGTGAGAAGGGGCTGTCAGGGGCCCACACACAGGGCACCACACACAGGGCGTCAAGGGAGCGAAGAAGGGGCTGTCAGAGAAGTCAGGGGCTGTCAGGGTACCACACACAGGGGGCGTCAAGGGCAGAGAAGGGGCTGTCAGGGGGCCACACACACAGGGCGTCAAGGGCAGAGAAGGGGCTGTCAGGGTACCACACACAGGGCACCAAGGGCAGGCACAGAAGGGGCTGTCAGGGTACCCACAAGGGCAGGGAAGGGGCTGTACCCACACACACAGGGCAGAGAAGGGGGTCACCACCACACAGGGCATCAAGGGACAGAGAAAAGGAGAGGGTACCACTGTCAGGGTGCCACCACACACAGGGCACCAAGGGCACCAGAGAAGGGGCTGTCAGGGGACTGTCAGGGTGCCACACACAGGGCACACAGGGCATCAGGGCAGAGAAGGGGCTGTCAGGGCCACCACACACAGGGCACCACACACAGGGCATCAAGGGCAGAGAGAAGGGGCTGTCAGGGCACCACACACAGGGCACCACACACAGGGCACAGAGGGAAGGGCAGAGAAGGGGCTGTCAGGGTACCACACACAGGGCACCAAGGGCAGAGAAGGGGAGTCAGGGCAACACACACAGGGCAGACACAGGGGGGCTGTCAGGGGGGGGGTAACCACCACACACAGGGTACCACACACACAGGGCACCAAGGGCAGAGAAGGGGCTGTCAGGGTACCACACACAGGGCACCAACACACAGGGCACCACACACAGGGCATCAAGGGCAGAGAAGGGGCTGTCAGGGTACCACACACAGGGCACCACACAAGGGCTGTCCACACACAGGGCACCAGGGCACACAGGGCAGGGTACCACACACAGGGCACAAGGACAGAGAAGGGGCTGTCAGGGTACCACACACAGGGTGCCACACACAGAAGGGGCAGGGGCATGTCCACACACAGGGCATCAAGGGCAGAGAAGGGGCTGTCAGGGGCACCACACACAGGGGCACCACACACAGGGCATCAAGGGCAGAGAAGGGGCTGTCAGGGTACCACACACAGGGCACCAAGGGCAGAGAAGGGGCTGTCAGGGTACCACACACAGGGCACCAAGGGCAGAGAAGGGGCTGTCAGGGTACCACACACAGGGCACCAAGGGCAGAGAAGGGGCTGTCAGGGTACCACCCACCACACACAGGGCACCAAGGGCAGAGAAGGGGCTGTCAGGGTACCACACACAGGGCACCAAGGGACAGAGAAAGAAAGGGGGCTGTCAGGGCACCACACACAGGGGCACCAAGGGCAGAGAAGGGGCTGTCAGGGTACCACACACAGGGCACCAAGGGACAGAGAAGGGGCTGCAACAGGGCACCACACACAGGGCACCACACACAGAGAGGGGCTGTCAGGGTACCACACACAGGGCAGGAAGAGAAGGGGCAGGAGACAAGGGGCAGGAAGGGGCTGTCAGGGTACCACACACAGGGCACCAAGGGCAGAGAAGGGGCTGTCAGGGTACCACACACAGGGCACCACAGAGAAGGGGGCAGGGTACCACACACAGGGCACCAAGGGCAGAGAAGGGGCTGTCAGGGTACCACACACACAGGCATCAAGGGCAGAGAAGGGGCTGTCAGGATACCACACACAGGGCATCAAGGGCAGGAGAAGGGGCTGTCAGGGTAGGGTACCACACACAGGGCAGGGTACCACACACAGGGCACCAAGGGCAGAGAAGGGCTGTGTCAGGGTACCCACACACAGGGCACCACACACAGGGCATCAAGGGCAGAGAAGGGGCTGTCAGGGTACCACACACAGGGCATCAGGGCATCAAGGGGCAGAGAAGGGGCTGTCAGGGTACCACACACAGGGCACCAAGGACAGATAAGGGGCTGTCAGGGTACCAACAAAGGGGCAATCAAGGGCAGAGAAGGGGCTGTCAGGGTCAACCCACACACAAGGGGCCGAAGCACACCAAACCAGGGCCACCACACACAGGGCATCAAGGGGCAGAGAAGGGGCTGTCAGGGTACCACACACAGGGCACCAAGGGCAGAGAAAGGGGCTGTCAGGGTACCACACACAGGGCACCAAGGACAGAGAAGGGGGCGCGTGTCAGGGCACCACACCACAGGGCAACAAAAGGGCAGAAGCGAAGGGGCTTGTCAGGGCCACCACACACAGGGCACCAAGGGCAGAGAAGAGAAGGGGCTCTCAGGGTACCACCACACAGGGGCACCAAGGACAGAGAAGGGGCTGTCAGGGTACCACACACAGGGTACCACACACAGGGCATCAAGGGCAGAGAAGGGGCTGTCAGGGCACCACCACAACAGGGCATCAGTTCAAGGGCAGAGAAGGGGCTTGTCAGGGTACCACACACAGGGCACCACCACACAGGGCACCACACACACAGGGCAAAGTAATCAAGGGTCCAGAGAAGGGGACTGTCAGGGTACCACACAGGCCGGCACAAGGGCAGAGCAAGAGAGAGAAGGGGCTTGTCAGGATACCACACAACAGGGCATCAAGGGCAGAGAAGGGCAGAGAAGGGGCTGTCAGGGTAGACCACACACAGGGCACCACACACAGGGCACCCAAGGGCAGAGAAGGGGCTGTCAGATGGGTACCACACACAGGGCACCACACACAGGGCATCAAGGGCAGAGAGGGAAGGGGCTGTCAGGGTTACCACACACACAGGGCATCAAGGCAAGAGAGAAGGGGCTGTCAGGGCACCACACCCAGGGCATCAATGGCAGAGAGGAAGGGCTGTCAGGGTTACCCACACACAGGGGCACACCACACACAGGGTCAGCACCACACACAGGGCATCAAGGACATGTCAGGGGCTGTCAGAGGGGCTTGTCAGGGGCTTGTGTCAGGGGCTGTCAGGGTGACAAACGCAGGGTGCTTGCCCTAGAGAGACGTGACATAACGTTAGTAAAATAAATGAAATACTAGATAATAGATGACAGAATCCACATCTCACCTTTGGAGTGTGTGTGAACAGTGTAGGGGTTGGAAATAATTCCGATCACGACCAGAAACCATTTTAAAAACTTAAGACCGCGATAAAACGCTTGTATTGAGAATGACCAAATGTGTTCACACATCCCATACTCACCCTTCAATAAACAGTAAACTTTTTTTAAAATTATTGTTATTCTATTCTTCTTTCTTTCTTCGTCTCTGTCTGCCT
>JADBJO010005811.1:50000-52500 GCA_016801955.1 Conus betulinus
AAGCGAAGAAGGAAGACCTGATAATGAGCACACTGAAGTGCTCTCATGAAATTGACCTCAATGCGCATGACTTGGGTCTACATCCTCCAGCGAACATAAACGCACAAGGCGGGGAGTTCATACTGACTGGAGTTCTAGACACTCTCAGGATTCTGGCATGATTCTGGCTTTCATCTCAGGCAGAAGCGATGAAAAAAAAAAAAAAAAAAAAAAAAAAAAAGCACGACGAAGTCCGGTTCATGTGTTTTCTCATTCCCCTCAGTTCAGTTCTGACCTTATATGTCATCCGGACCAGTAGTGAGGGAGGGGTGGATGGATTGCCAGTTTCTTTACAGCCCCGCCGACCACAAGGGGCCGGCTATTTCAGGGCTGTCAGCACGTTAAGAACGAGTCATTCATAGTGTGGAAAAAAAAAATACACACATGTATATATATATCTATATATATATATATATATATATATATATATATATATATATATATATATATATATATATATATATATATATATATATATATATATATTGATGGCATAGCTATACGCCATGCACATTCTGAAGACAGATTTAATGACGCCTCGCTGTGTGTACTGGTCACTCTGATTATTTTTTTTTCTGCGACCAGTTCACCAAAAAACGCAAGAACAACAACAACACAACAACAACAACAACAACTCAAAAACATGTCACTGCAATATCAAATGATTAAGTAGATAACTAACTAACTTAACTAACAAACAAGTTAACAAATGAATGAACGAACGAATTAACAAACTAACTGACTGACTGATTGACGAATGAACTGACTGACCAACTGACCGACTAACTGACTGACTGATTGATTGACTGGCCGACTTTTTTAACTCACTCACTCCCTCACTGTCTCACTCCCTCACTCACGCATTCATTAAGTGACCAATTGGCTGATTGATTGACTGACTGACTGACTGACCCACCAACTGCACTGCCTTTCTTGTTGTTGCAGTATCATACTTAAGTTTGATTTGATCTGCATTTCTGATCATTATTATGCCTAGATAATTTGGCACGATATACGCGAAGGCATAGCCAATCACTTCAGTAACCAGGTTAATTTGTATATAGATACTGTTCTCAAATGTGTCCTCCTCTGACTTGTTCATAGTCTGAAACTGACCTTTAAACGGATTGACACACAACAAACAAATACCTTGGTGAAACATTGACAGTAAACTACGATGTCAGTCACTTTTGTGTCTTTAGAAAGCGAAAGGTTTTCGACAGCTAACTGAAGCATATGACACTGATTGAAACACAGAACTTCAAATGTCACAGTCAGGAAAATGGTTTGAAAGAAGAGAGATGACAATACTAATTTTTTTTTAAAGCCTTATATCCCATATATCACTGGGCCATTCCTGTTCCAGAAATACCACACGCAGATCATTTATTAGACTGCTGCCCATGCGCAACTCCAATCTACGGCTCACTTGATGGTCATTCCTGGCATTCATCCTTTCCCTCCTCCCTCTCTCCCACTGTGACCCTATTCCCCATCGCTGTGCCCTCTCCTCCCTCCCTCCCTCCCCCCCCCCCCCCCCCACCTCCTCCCTTCACGTCCTCTTTCTCCCCATCCTGGCCCCCTCCTGAGTGTACTCCCCTCCTCCAGAGACTTGTTTGGATCAGCAAGCAATAGAAGTGTGGGTTGGTTCTACCGTTCTCACTTCATTTCTATCTTGTTTTTCCCTTCTTCCACCATGTCTGGCCACACTGGAACAACACGTCAACAATGCTGACAGTGTGGGTTGGTTCTACAACACGTCAACAATGCTGACAGTGTGGATTGGTTCTACAACACGTCAACAATGCTGACAGTGTGGATTGGTTCTACAACACGTCAACAATGCTGACAGTGTGGGTTGGTTCTACAACACGTCAACAATGCTGACAGTGTGGGTTGGTTCTGCCATTCACACTTCAGTTCTACCTCGTTTTCCCCTTTCTTCTACCATGTCTGGTCACACTGGAACTGAACGTCAACATTGCTGACAGCGGCTTTCATAGAAACTAATTGAACAGTGAAGAGTGTACTGGGTATTCAGTGAAGAGTGTACTGGGTATTCAGTGAAGAGTGTACTGGGTATTCGGAGGCTGGAGAATCGGTTGTGGGTCTCAGACTTGCGGTAAGATGCCACCAACATTCAAACATGTCGTGTGACGATGGTGCGGGGTTCATTGCTCGTGTAGGCCTGCGCGGATCGGTGATTGCTGTAACCCGGCAAGGCAGGGCTGTTTGTCTGCCTGTCGTCTGATCAATTGGGGAAAGATATTAGTCTGTCATCCGATAAATTGGTAGGGTGTATCCTTCCTTCCTTTCCCTTTCTTCGTCCGTTGTGTGTGTGTGTGTGTGTGTGTGTGTGTGTGTGTGTGTGTGTGTGTGTGTGTGTGTGTGTGTGTGTGTGTGTGTGTGTGTGTGTGTGTGTGTGTGTGTGTGTGTGTGTGTGTGTGTGTGTGTGTGTGTG
>JADBJO010005811.1:57500-80000 GCA_016801955.1 Conus betulinus
CTACTACTACTACAAGCAATAGTATTAGTAATCATAATGATAATGTAAGAGAGAGAGAGAGAGAGAGAGAGAAGAGAGAGAGAGAGAGAGAGAGAGAGAGAGAGAGAGAGAGAGAGAGAGAGAGAGAGAGAGAGAGAAGCGCCGTGTGTCCCGTGCTGTGCACTGTGCCCGAAACGGTGAGGAGTTTTCGCATGTGAAAGCATCCATCTATCCCCCCCCCCACCGACCCCTCCCCCCCCCCCCCCCCCCCCCCCCCCCCCGACCCCCCCCTCCCCCCCCCACCCCCTAACCCTGCCCTCCCCTCCCCCTACCCCCTCTCCTCCTCCCCCCGCCGCAACCCCAGTTCCCTGGAGGTAGAGTCCCGCAGCAGATTCCCACGCAGTGTGTGCCGGAAGAAGAAAAGGAAGAAAAGAAAAGGGGGGTGGGGGGGGGGGGGGGACAGCGTGAGAAGAACAGGGAGAGACAGGAGGAGCATTCAGAGAGTGAGCTGTTTGCAAACTTCGTTCTACCTTTTAACAGCTTTTCCACTGTTTCCATCCCTGCTTTTATCGCCTGCTTTGTTCAACATTGACCAGCTTTTTTACTACTTTCCCCCCTTTTTATCGTCTACTTTGCTCTACCTATACAGCTTTTTCCACTAGGCAACCCCTGTTTTTATGTTACTTTGTTTACTTTTTTTTCCAGCTTTTCCACTAGTTTCCCTCTACTTTCACTTTGTCCAGCATTTGCCAGCTTTTATTGTGTACTTTGTCGAACATTTACTAGCTTTTATTGTCTACTTTGTGCAACACTTACCAGCTTTTATTGTCTACTTTGTGCAACATTTACTAGCCTTTTATTGTTCTACTTTGTGCAACATTTACTGCTTTTATTGTCTACTTGTCCAACATTTACTAGCTTTTTGTCTACTTTGTCCAACATTACTTAGCCTTTATTGTCTACTTTGTGCAACATTTACCAGCTTTTATTGTCTACTTTGTCCAAACCTTTACCAGCCTTTATTGTCTACTTTGTCCAACATTTACCAGCTTTTATTGTCTACTTTGTGCAACATTTGCCAGCTTTTATATTGTCTACTTTGTGCAACATTTACCAGCTTTTATATTGTCTACTTTGTGCAACATTTACCAGCTTTTTATATTGTCTACTTTGTGCAACATTTACCAGCTTTTTATTGTTTACTTTGTGCAACATTTCCCAGCTTTTATTGTCTACTTTGTGCAACATTTACCAGCTTTTATTGTCTACTTTGTGCAACATTTACCAGCTTTTTATTGTTTTACTTTGTGCAACATTTACCAGCTTTACCACTTTTTTGTCCCTACATTTACCAGCTTTTATTGTCTACTTTGTACCAACTTTATTTTGTCTACTTGTCCACCAACATTTACCAGCTTTATTGTCTACTTTGTCCAACTTTACCACTATTCACCACTTTATTTGTCTACTTTGTCCACTACATTTACCAGCTTTTTTGTCCTACTATTTGTCCAACATTTACCCAGCTTTTTAATTGTCTACTTTGTGCACTATTTTAACTTTTTTTAAACAGATATTCTACTTTGTCCAACTGGACACCAGCTTTTATTGTCTAAAATTTGTCCAACATTTGCCAGCTTTTATTGTCTACTTTGTGCAACATTTACCAGCTTTTATATTGTCTACTTTGTGCAACATTGTTTTTTCAGTTTTTTATTGTCTACTTTGTGCAACAATTTTCTTTTACTCTTCTTTACTTTTCTTCACTTTACTTTGTTCAACATTTAAAAGCTTTTATTGTCTACTTTGTCCAACATTTACTAGCTTTTATTGTCTACTTTTGTCCAACATTTACCAGCTTTTATTGCCTACTTTGTGTCCACATTTGCCAGCTTTATTGTCTACTTTGTGCAACATTTACCAGCTTTTATATTGTCTACTTTGTTCAACAACATTTACTTTTTGTCCACTTTCCAGCTTTATATTGTCTACTTTGTCCAACATTTACCAGCTTTTATATTGTCTACTTTGTCCAACATTTAACCAGCCTTTATTGTCTACTTTGTTCAACATTTTGCCAGCTTTAATGACTCTAACTTTGTGCAACATTTACCCAGGTTACAGTGTTCCCATTTACTGGGCCATTTCTGCAAACATACTCTCAACAGGGGTCAGAAAGGAAATGCGCTGTAATGAAAGTAACGTCAACTTTTTATCCTACGTTGTCCAACATTTACCAGCTTACCACTTCCATACTCTCAACTATTTCAAACCTGTTCGCTGTAATTGAAGTAAACGTCAACAGCATTTACCAGCTCTTACTGTGTCCATACTCTCAACAAGGGGTCAGAAAGGAAATGCGCTGTTAATGAAGTACCGCTTTTCAACAGTGTTCCACCCTACTTGGGGCCATTCTCTGCACTGTCCATACTCTCACAAAGGGGTCAGAAAGGAAATGCGCTGTAATGAAAGTAACGTAAAACAGTGTTCCCATGTACCCTGGGCCATTCTCTGCACTGTCCATACTCTCAACAAGGGGTCAGAAAGGAAATGCGCTGTAATGAAGTAAAGAGAACAGTGTAAACATGTACCCTGGGCCATTCTCTACACTTTGTCCACCACAAGGGGTTTCAATGGTCTTTATGTCATGTTCCACCCTGAACTTTGAAGGGGTTCAGAAAGTGGTAATGAAGTAACGTCAACAGGTTCCCATGTACCCTGGGCCATTCTCTGCACTGTCCATACTCTCAATACATGGGTCGAAAGGGAAAATGCTGTGTTGTTGAACTTCTGCGCTAATGAAGTAACGTCAACAGTGTTCCCATGTACCCTGGGCCATTCTCTGCACTGTCCATACTCTCAACAAGGGTCAGAGAGGTCAGAAAGGAAATGCGCTGTAATGAAGTAACGTCAACAGTGTTCCCATGTACCCTGGGCCATTCTCTGCACTGTCCATACTCTCAACAAGGGGTCAGAAAGGAAATGCGCTGTAATGAAGTAACGTCAAGACAGTGTTCCCATGTACCCTGGGCCATTCTCTGCACTGTCCATACTCTCAACAAGGGGTCAGAAAGGAAATGCGCTGCTTTCCAGTGTTCCCAGTAACCTCGGCCATTCTCTGCACTGTCATACTTGGCAAGGGGTCAGAAAGGAAAACGCTGTAATGAAGTAACGTCAACAGTGTTTCACATGTACCCCCTGGGCCATTCTCTGCATGTCCATACTCTCAACAAGGGGTCAGAAAGGAAATGCGCTGTAATGAAGTAACGTCAACAGTGTTCCCATGTACCCTGGGCATTCTCTGCACTGTCCATACTCTCAACAAGGGGTCAGAAAGGAAATGCGCTGTAATGAAGTAACGTCAACAGTGTTCCCATGTACCCTGGGCCATTCTCTGCACTGTCCATACTCTCAACAAGGGGTCAGAAAGGAAATGCGCTCTGTAAAAAAACAGTGTTCCCATGTACCCTGGGCCATTCTCTGCACTGTCCAGACTCTCAACAACAGGGTCAGAAAGGAAAATGCGCTGTAATGACAGTAGACGTCAACAACAGACCATGTACCCCCTCCTGCATGTCCATACTCTCAACAAGGGGTCAGAAAGGAAATGCGCTGTAATGAAGTAACGTCAACAGGTTCCCATGTAACCTGTCCATTCTCTGCACTGTCCATACTCTCAACAAGGGGTCAGAAAGGAAATGCGCTGTAATGAAGTAACGTCAACAGTGTTCCCATGTACCCTGGGCCATTCTCTGCACTGTCCATACTCTCAACAAGGGGTCAGAAAGGAATGCGCTGTAATGAAGTAACGTCAACAGTGTTCCCATGTACCCTGGGCCATTCTCTGCACTGTCCATACTCTCAACAAGGGGTCAGAAAGGAAATGCGCTGTAATGAAGTAACGTCAACAGTGTTCCCATGTACCCTGGGCCATCTCTGCTGCACTGTCCATACTCTCAACAAGGGGTCAGAAAGGAAATGCGCTGTAATGAAGTAACGTCAACAGTGTTCCCATGTACCCTGGGCCATTCTCTGCACTGTCCATACTCTCAACAAGGGGTCAGAAAGGAAATGCGCTGTAATGAAGTAACGTCAACAGTGTTCCCATGTACCCTGGGCCATTCTCTGCACTGTCCATACTCTCAACAAGGGGTCAGAAAGGAAATGCGCTGTAATGAAGTAACGTCAACAGTGTTCCCATGTACCCTGGGCCATTCTCTGCACTGTCCATACTCTCAACAAGGGGTCAGAAAGGAAAATGCGCTGTAATGAAGTAACGTCAACAGTGTTCCCATGTACCCTGGCCATTCTCTGCACTGTCCATACTCTCAACAAGGGGGGTCAGAAAGGAAATGCGCTGTAATGAAGTAACGTCAACAGTGTTCCCCATGTACCCTGGGCCATTCTCTGCACTGTCCATACTCTCAACAAGGGGTCAGAAAGGAAATGCGCTGTAATGAAGTAACGTCAACAGTGTTCCCATGTACCCTGGGCCATTCTCTGCACTGTCCATACTCTCAACAAGGGGTCAGAAAGGAAATGCGCTGTAATGAAGTAACGTCAACAGTGTTCCCATGTACCCTGGGCCATTCTCTGCACTGTCCATACTCTCTCAACAAGGGTCAGAAAGGAAATGCGCTGTAATGAAGTAAGTAACGTCAACAGTGTTCCCATGTACCCTGGGCCATTCTCTGCACTGTCCATACTCTCAACAAGGGGTCAGAAAGGAAATGCGCTGTAATGAAGTAACGTCAACAGTGTTCCCCATGTACCCTGGGCCATTCTCTGCACTGTCCATACTCTCAACAAGGGGTCAGAAAGGAAATGCGCTGTAATGAAGTAACGTCAACAGTGTTCCCATGTACCCTGGGCCATTCTCTGCACTGTCCATACTCTCAACAAGGGGTCAGAAAGGAAATGCGCTGTAATGAAGTAACGTCAACAGTGTTCCCATGTACCCTGGGCCATTCTCTGCACTGTCCATACTCTCAACAAGGGGGTCAGAAAGGAAATGCGCTGTAATGAAGTAACGTCAACAGTGTTCCCATGTACCCTGGGCCATTCTCTGCTGCACTGTCCATACTCTCAACAAGGGGTCAGAAAGGAAATGCGCTGTAATGAAGTAACGTCAACAGTGTTCCCATGTACCCTGGGCCATTCTCTGCACTGTCCATACTCTCAACAAGGGGTCAGAAAGGAAATGCGCTGTAATGAAGTAACGTCAACAGTGTTCCCATGTACCCTGGGCCATTCCCTGCACTGTCTCCTGTCCATACTCTGCGCAAAAGGGGTCAGAAAGGAAATGCGCTGTAATGAAGTACACGTCAGAAAAGGAAACAGTGTTCCCATGTACCCTGGGCCATTCTCTGCACTGTCCATACTCTCAACAAGGGGTCAGAAAGGAAATGCGCTGTAATGAAGTAACGTCAACAGTGTTCCCATGTACCCCTGGGCCATTCTCTGCACTGTCCATACTCTCAACAAGGGGTCAGAAAGGAAATGCGCTGTAATGAAGTAACGTCAACAGTGTTCCCATGTACCCTGGGCCATTCTCTGCACTGTCCATACTCTCAACAAGGGGTCAGAAGGAAATGCGCTGTAATGAAGTAACGTCAACAGTGTTCCCCATGTACCCTGGGCCATTCTCTGCACTGTCCATACTCTCAACAAGGGGTCAGAAAGGAAATGCGCTGTAATGAAGTAACGTCAACAGTGTTCCCATGTACCCTGGGCCATTCTCTGCACTGTCCATTCTCTGCACTGTCCATGAAGTAACTCTCAACAAGGGGTCAGAAAGGAAATGCGCTGTAATGAAGTAACGTCAACAGTGTTCCCATGTACCCTGAAATGTCCTGGCCACGTCAACAGTGTTCCCATGTACCCTGGGCCATTCTCTGCACTGTCCATACTCTCAACAAGGGGTCAGAAAGGAAATGCGCTGTAATGAAGTAACGTCAACAGTGTTCCCATGTACCCTGGGCCATTCTCTGCACTGTCCATACTCTCAACAGGGGTCAGAAAGGAAATGCGCTGTAATGAAGTAACGTCAACAGTGTTCCCATGTACCCTGGGCCATTCTCTGCACTGTCCATACTCTCAACAAGGGGTCAGAAAGGAAATGCGCTGTAATGAAGTAACGTCAACAGTGTTCCCATGTACCCTGGGCCATTCTCTGCACTGTCCATACTCTCAACAAGGGGTCAGAAAGGAAATGCGCTGTAATGAAGTAACGTCAACAGTGTTCCCATGTACCCTGGGCCATTCTCTGCACTGTCCATACTCTCAACAAGGGGTCAGAAAGGAAATGCGCTGTAATGAAGTAACGTCAACAGTGTTCCCATGTACCCTGGGCCATTCTCTGCACTGTCCATACTCTCAACAAGGGGTCAGAAAGGAAATGCGCTGTAATGAAGTAACGTCAACAGTGTTCCCATGTACCCTGGGCCATTCTCTGCACTGTCCATACTCTCAACAAGGGGTCAGAAAAGGAAAATGCGCTGTAATGAAGTAACGTCAACAGTGTTCCCATGTACCCTGGGCCATTCTCTGCACTGTCCATACTCTCAACAAGGGGTCAGAAAGGAAATGCGCTGTAATGAAGTAACGTCAACAGTGTTCCCATGTACCCTGGGCCATTCTCTGCACTGTCCTGGGCCATTCTCTGCACTGTCCTCTCAACAAGGGGTCAGAAAGGAAATGCGCTGTAATGAAGTAACGTCAACAGTGTTCCCATGTACCCTGGGCCATTCTCTCTGCACTGTCCATACTCTCTCAACAAGGGGTCAGAAAGGAAATGCGCTGTAATGAAGTAACGTCAACAGTGTTCCCATGTACCCTGGGCCATTCTCTGCACTGTCCATACTCTCAACAAGGGTCAGAAAGGAAATGCGCTGTAATGAAGTAACGTCAACAGTGTTCCCATGTACCCTGGGCCATTCTCTGCACTGTCCATACTCTCAACAAGGGGTCAGAAAGGAAAATGCGCTGTAATGAAGTAACGTCAACAGTGTTCCCATGTACCCTGGCCCATTCTCTGCACTGTCCATACTCTCAACAAGGGGTCAGAAAGGAAATGCGCTGTAATGAAGTAACGTCAACAGTGTTCCCATGTACCCTGGGCCATTCTCTGCACTGTCCATACTCTCAACAAGGGGTCAGAAAGGAAATGCGCTGTAATGAAGTAACGTCAACAGTGTTCCCATGTACCCTGGGCCATTCTCTGCACTGTCCATACTCTCAACAAGGGGTCAGAAAGGAAATGCGCTGTAATGAAGTAACGTCAACAGTGTTCCCATGTACCCTGGGCCATTCTCTGCACTGTCCATACTCTCAACAACAAGGGTCAGAAAGGAAATGCGCTGTAATGAAGTAACGTCAACAGTGTTCCCATGTACCCTGGGCCATTCTCTGCACTGTCCATACTCTCAACAAGGGGTCAGAAAGGAAATGCGCTGTAATGAAGTAACGTCAACAGTGTTCCCATGTACCCTGGGCCATTCTCTGCACTGTCCATACTCTCAACAAGGGGTCAGAAAGGAAAAGCGCTGTAATGAAGTAACGTCAACAGTGTTCCCATGTACCCTGGGCCATTCTCTGCACTGTCCATACTCTCAACAAGGGTCAGAAAGGAAATGCGCTGTAATGAAGTAACGTCAACAGTGTTCCCATGTACCCTGGGCCATTCTCTGCACTGTCCATACTCTCAACAAGGGGTCAGAAAGGAAATGCGCTGTAATGAAGTAACGTCAACAGTGTTCCCATGTACCCTGGGCCATTCTCTGCACTGTCCATACTCTCAACAAGGGGTCAGAAAGGAAGGGGTCAGAAAGGAAATGCGCTGTAATGAAGTAACGTCAACAGTGTTCCCATGTACCCTGGGCCATTCTCTGCACTGTCCATACTCTCAACAAGGGGTCAGAAAGGAAATGCGCTGTAATGAAGTAACGTCAACAGTGTTCCCATGTACCCTGGGCCATTCTCTGCACTGTCCATACTCTCAACAAGGGGTCAGAAAGGAAATGCGCTGTAATGAAGTAACGTCAACAGTGTTTCCCATGTACCCTGGGCCATTCTCTGCACTGTCCATACTCTCAACAAGGGGTCAGAAAGGAAATGCGCTGTAATGAAGTAACGTCAACAGTGTTCCCATGTACCCTGGGCCATTCTCTGCACTGTCCATACTCTCAACAAGGGGTCAGAAAGGAAATGCGCTGTAATGAAGTAACGTCAACAGTGGTTCCCATGTACTCCAACCCTGGGCCATTCTCTGCACTGTCCATACTCTCAACAAGGGGTCAGAAAGGAAATGCGCTGTAATGAAGTAACGTCAACAGTGTTCCCATGTACCCTGGCCATTCTCTGCACTGTCCATACTCTCAACAAGGGGTCAGAAAGGAAATGCGCTGTAATGAAGTAACGTCAACAGTGTTCCCATGTACCCTGGGCCATTCTCTGCACTGTCCATACTCTCAACAAGGGGTCAGAAAGGAAATGCGCTGTAATGAAGTAACGTCAACAGTGTTCCCATGTACCCTGGGCCATTCTCTGCACTGTCCATATACTCTCAACAAGGGGTCAGAAAGGAAATGCGCTGTAATGAAGTAACGTCAACAGTGTTCCCATGTACCCTGGGCCATTCTCTGCACTGTCCATACTCTCAACAAGGGGTCAGAAAGGAAATGCGCTGTAATGAAGTAACGTCAACAGTGTGTTCCCATGTACCCTGGGCCATTCTCTGCACTGTCCATACTCTCAACAAGGGGTCAGAAAGGAAAGCGCTGTAATGAAGTAACGTCAACAGTGTTGTCCCCATGTACCCTGGGCCATTCTCTGCACTGTCCATACTCTCAACAAGGGGTCAGAAAGGAAATGCGCTGTAATGAAGTAACGTCAACAGTGTTCCCATGTACCCTGGGCCATTCTCTGCACTGTCCATACTCTCAACAAGGGGTCAGAAAGGAAATGCGCTGTAATGAAGAGTAAACGTCAACAGTGTTCCCATGTACCCTGGGCCATTCTCTGCACTGTCCATACTCTCAACAAGGGGTCAGAAAGGAAATGCGCTGTAATGAAGTAACGTCAACAGTGTTCCCATGTACCCTGGGCCATTCTCTGCACTGTCCATACTCTCAACAACAAGGGTCAGAAAGGAAATGCGCTGTAATGAAGTAACGTCAACAGTGTTCCCATGTACCCTGGGCCATTCTCTGCACTGTCCATACTCTCAACAAGGGGTCAGAAAGGAATGCGCTGTGTAATGAAGTAACGTCACAACAGTGTTCCCATGTACCCTGGGCCATTCTCTGCACTGTCCATACTCTCAACAAGGGGTCAGAAAGGAAATGCGCTGTATGAAGTAACGTCAACAGTGTTCCCATGTACCCTGGGCCATTCTCTGCACTGTCCATACTCTCAACAAGGGGGTCAGAAAGGAAATGCGCTGTAATGAAGTAACGTCAACAGTGTTCCCATGTACCCTGGGGCCATTCTCTGCACTGTCCATACTCTCAACAAGGGTCAGAAAGGAAATGCGCTGTAATGAAGTAACGTCAACAGTGTTCCCATGTACCCTGGGCCATTCTCTGCACTGTCCATACTCTCAACAAGGGGTCAGAAAGGAAATGCGCTGTAATGAAGTAACGTAACGTTCAACCCTGGGCCATTCTCTGCACTGTCCATACTCCCAGGGGTGTACCCTGAAGGTCAACAGTGTTCTACCCTGGCCCTGTCTCTGCACTGTCCATACTCTCAACAAGGGGTCAGAAAGGAAATGCGCTGTAATGAAGTAACGTCAACAGTGTTTCCCATGTACCCTGGGCCATTCTCTGCACACTGTCCATACTCTCAACAAGGGGTCAGAAAGGAAAATGCGCTGTAATGAAGTAACGTCAACAGTGTTCCCATGTACCCTGGGCCATTCTCTGCACTGTCCATACTCTCAACAAGGGGTCAGAAAGGAAATGCGCTGTAATGAAGTAACGTCAACAGTGTTCCCATGTACCCTGGGCCATTCTCTGCACTGTCCATACTCTCAACAAGGGGTCAGAAAGGAAATGCGCTGTAATGAAGTAACGTCAACAGTGTTCCCATGTACCCTGGGCCCCATTCTCTGCACTGTCCATACTCTCAACAAGGGGTCAGAAAGGAAATGCGCTGTAATGAAGTAACGTCAACAGTGTTCCCATGTACCCTGGGCCATTCTCTGCACTGTCCATACTCTCAACAAGGGGTCAGAAAGGAAATGCGCTGTAATGAAGTAACGTCAACAGTGTTCCCATGTACCCTGGGCCATTCTCTGCACTGTCCATACTCTCAACAAGGGTCAGAAAGAAAGGAAATGCGCTGTAATGAAGTAACGTCAACAGTGTTCCCATGTACCCTGGGCCATTCTCTGCACTGTCCATACTCTCAACAAGGGGTCAGAAAGGAAATGCGCTGTAATGAAGTAACGTCAACAGTGTTCCCATGTACCCTGGGCCATTCTCTGCACTGTCCATACTCTCAACAAGGGGTCAGAAAGGAAATGCGCTGTAATGAAGTAACGTCAACAGTGTTCCCATGTACCCTGGGCCATTCTCTGCACTGTCCATACTCTCAACAAGGGGTCAGAAAGGAAATGCGCTGTAATGAAGTAACGTCAACAGTGTTCCCATGTACCCTGGGCCATTCTCTGCACTGTCCATACTCTCAACAAGGGGTCAGAAAGGAAATGCGCTGTAATGAAGTAACGTCAACAGTGTTCCCATGTACCCTGGGCCATTCTCTGCACTGTCCATACTCTCTCAACAAGGGGTCAGAAAGGAAATGCGCTGTAATGAAGTAACGTCAACAGTGTTCCCATGTACCCTGGGCCATTCTCTGCACTGTCCATACTCTCAACAAGGGGTCAGAAAGGAAATGCGCTGTAATGAAGTAACGTCAACAGTGTTCCCATGTACCCTGGGCCATTCTCTGCACTGTCCATACTCTCAACAAGGGGTCAGAAAGGAAATGCGCTGTAATGAAGTAACGTCAACAGTGTTCCCATGTACCCTGGGCCATTCTCTGCACTGTCCATACTCTCAACAAGGGGTCAGAAAGGAAGTAAAATGCGCTGTACTCTGAAGTAACGTCAACAGTGTTCCCATGTACCTGGGCCATTCTCTGCACTGTCCATACTCTCAACAAGGGGTCAGAAAGGAAATGCGCTGTAATGAAGTAACGTCAACAGTGTTCCCATGTACCCTGGGCCATTCTCTGCACTGTCCATACTCTCAACAAGGGGTCAGAAAGGAAATGCGCTGTAATGAAGTAACGTCAACAGTGTTCCCATGTACCCTGGGCCATTCTCTGCACTGTCCATACTCTCAACAAGGGGTCAGAAAGGAAATGCGCTGTAATGAAGTAACGTCAACAGTGTTCCCATGTACCCTGGGCCATTCTCTGCACTGTCCATACTCTCAACAAGGGGTCAGAAAGGAAATGCGCTGTAATGAAGTAACGTCAACAGTGTTCCCATGTACCCTGGGCCATTCTCTGCACTGTCCATACTCTCAACAAGGGGTCAGAAAGGAAATGCGCTGTAATGAAGTAACGTCAACAGTGTTCCCATGTACCCTGGGCATTCTCTCTGCACTGTCCATACTCTCTCAACAAGGGGTCAGAAAGGAAATGCGCTGTAATGAAGTAACGTCAACAGTGTTCCCATGTACCCTGGGCCATTCTCTGCACTGTCCATACTCTCAACAAGGGGTCAGAAAGGAAATGCGCTGTAATGAAGTAACGTCAACAGTGTTCCCATGTACCCTGGGCCATTCTCTGCACTGTCCATACTCTCAACAAGGGGTCAGAAAGGAAATGCGCTGTAATGAAGTAACGTCAACAGTGTTCCCATGTACCCTGGGCCATTCTCTGCACTGTCCATACTACTCTCAACAAGGGGTCAGAAAGGAAATGCGCTGTAATGAAGTAACGTCAACAGTGTGTCCCATGTACCCTGGGCCATTCTCTGCACTGTCCATACTCTCAACAAGGGGTCAGAAAGGAAATGCGCTGTAATGTAATGAAGTAACGTCAACAGTGTTCCCGTGTACCCTGGGCCATTCTCTGCACTGTCCATACTCTCAACAAGGGGTCAGAAAGGAAATGCGCTGTAATGAAGTAACGTCAACAGTGTTCCCATGTACCCTGGGCCATTCTCTGCACTGTCCATACTCTCAACAAGGGGTCAGAAAGGAAATGCGCTGTAATGAAGTAACGTCAACAGTGTTCCCATGTACCCTGGGCCATTCTCTGCACTGTCCATACTCTCAACAAGGGGTCAGAAAGGAAATGCGCTGTAATGAAGTAACGTCAACAGTGTTCCCATGTACCCTGGGCCATTCTCTGCACTGTCCATACTCTCAACAAGGGGTCAGAAAGGAAATGCGCTGTAATGAAGTAACGTCAACAGTGTTCCCATGTACCCTGGGCCATTCTCTGCACTGTCCATACTCTCAACAAGGGGTCAGAAAGGAAATGCGCTGTAATGAAGTAACGTCAACAGTGTTCCCATGTACCCTGGGCCATTCTCTGCACTGTCCATACTCTCAACAAGGGGTCAGAAAGGAAATGCGCTGTAATGAAGTAACGTCAACATGCGCTGTGTTCCCATGTACCCTGGGCCATTCTCTGCACTGTCCATACTCTCAACAAGGGGTCAGAAAGGAAATGCGCTGTAATGAAGTAACGTCAACAGTGTTCCCATGTACCCTGGGCCATTCTCTGCACTGTCCATACTCTCAACAAGGGGTCAGAAAGGAAATGCGCTGTAATGAAGAAGTAACGTCAACAGTGTTCCCATGTACCCTGGGCCATTCTCTGCACTGTCCATACTCTCAACAAGGGGTCAGAAAGGAAATGCGCTGTAATGAAGTAACGTCAACAGTGTTCCCATGTACCCTGGGCCATTCTCTGCACTGTCCATACTCTCAACAAGGGGTCAGAAAGGAAATGCGCTGTAATGAAGTAACGTCAACAGTGTTCCCATGTACCCTGGGCCATTCTCTGCACTGTCCATACTCTCAACAAGGGGTCAGAAAGGAAATGCGCTGTAATGAAGTAACGTCAACAGTGTTCCCATGTACCCTGGGCCATTCTCTGCACTGTCCATACTCTCAACAAGGGGTCAGAAAGGAAATGCGCTGTAATGAGTAACGTCAACAGTGTTCCCATGTACCCTGGGCCATTCTCTGCACTGTCCATACTCTCAACAGGGGTCAGAAAGGAAATGCGCTGTAATGAAGTAACGTCAACAGTGTTTCCCATGTACCCTGGGCCATTCTCTGCACTGTCCATACTCTCAACAAGGGGTCAGAAAGGAAATGCGCTGTAATGAAGTAACGTCAACAGTGTTCCCATGTACCCTGGGCCATTCTCTGCACTGTCCATACTCTCAACAAGGGGTCAGAAAGGAAATGCGCTGTAATGAAGTAACGTCAACAGTGTTCCCATGCATCGCCGTGTCTCTGTCTGTCTCTCATCCCCCCCCTCTCTCTCTCTCTCTCTCTCTCTCTCTCTCTCTCTCTCTCTCTCTCTCTCTCTCTCAACACTCAACGCTCACTTGGCCTAGGGTGTTGGAAAGCAACATCAGTCTCTATTCGTATTTTTCAACAAAGGCTAATTGACTGTAGATGGTAAATGTGGGAAGATCATATCCAGACAAGTGAGCAATACAATTTGTACAGAAATTGTTCTAGTTTCCATCGTGTTCGGCCTTATTTGAAATTCCAAGTGGACATGTATTGTAAAAGATCAATTGCTAAATTTAGACTTGGGGTTTCTGAGATAAGGACTCATTTCTTAAGATACAGACCACATAGACAAAATGATTTTAGTGTGTCCCTTGTGTGTAGGCAAGATGAAGAAAATGAAAATACATGTTCATTTGCCCAGCTTTAAAAGATATTCGTCAAACATTTATCCCACAGAAATATTATAGGCGGCCATGTATGTTTCCTTTACAGTTACTACTTAGCTCAAATAGTTATAACGTTATTAAGAATGTAGGTATGTTTTTATTTAAAGCGTATAAGACATATATATATATATATATATATATATATATATATATATATATATATATATATATATATATATATATATATATAGATATGCGTTTTAGCAGTATTTTTGATATATATATATATATATATATATATATATATATATATATATATATATATATATATATATATATATAACAATGAAACAATAAATTCAAGGATAAGTACCGAGCACCATTCCAGCAACTTACAGATCAGCTAGGTGTTGCAATGACTGCAAGAAATATTGAATTATAAACAAAGCTGGCTCTTATGTCTCAGATTATAGAAATAGGGGGGTGATAAGCCTTCATATCTGCAGCGGTAGATGATTCTGCCTAACTGACAGTATGTGCTTGAGTGGGTGAATGGGGAATAATAAATGCTTCTCAAAATGAACCTTCAGCAAGCTTATAGTCTCCAAAGCGGCGGGAGACCATATATATACAGTCAGGCAGACAGATAAGAATATATTTTTGTTTTGTTTTCTCTTTTTTTTGTTTGGGGTTTTATGGACGCATCTAATCTTATACAATGGGTGAGGCTTTACATACCTCTTAGACTGACATTACAGACAGGAGGGTTGGGAGAGAGAGAGAGAGAGAGAGAGGGAGAGAGAGAGAGAGAGAGAGAGAGGAGAGAGAGAGAGAGAGAGCGAGAGAGAGAGGGAGGGCCCGAGATGCACGAACACACACACACACACACACACACACACACACACACACACACACACACACACACAGAGAGGAGAGAGAGAGAGAGAGAGAGAGAGAGAGAGAGAGAGAGAGAGAGAGAGAGCGAGACATGCACACACAGCCACACACACACACACACACACACCACACACACACACACACACAGAGAGAGAGAGAGAGAGAGAGAGAGAGAGAGAGAGAGAGAGAGAGAGAGAGAGGAGAGAGAGAGAGAGAGAGAGAGAGACTCAACATGTGAGGCTTGAAAAGAAAACAGAACGAGCACGTGCAAGCGCATTTCAAAGAGCATGGCTAAAAAACTAACCCACCAAACAAACACGATCATTAAATCTTATATAACCCACCCCCACCCCACCCCCGTGCTACTCCTCCTTACCACCACCATCACCACCACCACCACCTCCACCACCACCCTACCCAAACCCGCAACCAATTTTGTACACGGATGCAGCCATCGTCATACTAACATCCCGCTCAGTGTTTTGTGTGACATTTTTTGTTTGTTTGTTTGTTTGCTTCACGGGATAAATACACCCATGGCACTTTCAATACGGATCTGGTGCAGGCGTATCGCCTGTCATCTGAGACAGCTTTTCTTTTTTCTTCTTGTATGAACATTCTATTGCCGAAGATACGCTTTATTTACGTATTCTTTATTTATTTATTATTTTTTTTTGTTTGTTTGTTTTGTTTTGTTCATGTTATTTTACTGGCAGCTGTTTTCATCTGAGAAATGGACTATGCCGGATACGCCGATTGAGTATGATTGTCGATGAGGATGGGTATCTGAAGTCGGCCCATGGCCAAACCGGATGAAACACAGGATTAGGTGAAGTGGATGACTATCTGCCCATCTGCAGACAGACGGCAGTCGTGTGATTTAAGGAACAGAACAGAACTGAATATAAAGCAAAGAAAGAAAGAAAGTTAAAAAAAAAAAAAAACAAAAAAAAAACGAAAGAAAAAGAAAGAAGAAAGAAAGAGCGAAACGAGCGAGCGAACGAACGAACGAACGAGCAAACGAACGAGCAAACGAAAATGAATGAATGAATGATGAATGAACGAAAAACAAGAGCGAAAGAAAGAACAGAAAGGAAGAAAGAAAGCTAGAAAAAATGGAAGAAAGAAAAAAAAAAAGGGAAAGGAAAGAAATGACATTTCCAATGCCAGTATGGGCCGACTGAAATGGCCGACTGAAATCCCACTAGACGTGCCCCTAGCATACACGTCCGCAGGTCGCCGACTAAAATCCCACCAGACGTGCCCCTTGGAGTTATTTGGATGAGTGCTGTCGGCACCGGAAGTTGGTTGTGACTTCCATGGCAACGTGACAAAGCATGGATGTCTGTCAAAATACTTGCTTGGGTGGACGAACGCACAAATTGTTGATGCATGTGCGAATTGTGGGGTGGGGGGGGGGGGGGGGGTGAATGGGGAGGGCGAGCGTACCTAGGTAGGGATCTGGAAACCTTTTTTCTTAGGTAAACTATAGGTGATCTTTTTTTAATGACTGTCAAATATTCTATTTGTTTATATATCTGTGTCAGAACTACTGGGCTCATTCCAGATAGGGAGCTAAACAAGAAGAAGAAATAGACAGCTGTCTTCATACCTGACCCTGACCTGTAGACAGCTGTCTTCATACCTGACCCTGACCTGTAGACAGCTGACTTCATACCTGACTCTGACCTGTAGACAGCTGTCTTCATACCTGACTGTGACCTGTAGACAGCTGTCTTCATACCTGACTCTCTGACCTGTAGACAGCTGACTTCATACCTGACTCTGATCTGTAGACAGCTGTCTTCATATCTGACTCTCTGATCTGTAGACAGCTGTCTTCATACCTGACTCTCTGACCTGTAGACAGCTGTCTTCATACCTGACTCTCTGACCTGTAGACAGCTGTCTTCATACTTGACTGTGACCTGTAGACAGCTGTCTTCATACCTGACTGTGATCTGTAGATAGCTGTCTTCATAGCTGACTCTGATCTGTAGACAGCTGTCTTCATACCTGACTCTCTGACCTGTAGACAGCTGTCTTCATACCTGACTCTCTGATCTGTAGATTTCAGGTAATCATTCCGGACAGCTCACTTCAAATGGCCACGCTCACGCGTGTTGTCATCAACATATATATCGTGTTTGTCTATTCACCGTCAACGCATAAACACACACACACACACACACACACACACACACACACACACACACACACCACAAAAAAAAAAAAAAAAAAAAAAAAAAAAAAAAAAAAAAAAAAAAGGAAAAAAAAAAAAAAAAAAAACAGTCAGTTTGGTGATATCACGTGCGCCGAGCACGATCCGCCAGCTACCGACCCACTGTGTAGTGTAGTAGGCTAAGGATCCTCAGAGAGAGGGTTGATATGGAGTGTGACCCTCTGTGTAGTAGGCTAGGGATCCTCAGAGAGAGCGTTGATATGGAGTGACCCTCTGTGCAGTAGGCTAGGGATCCTCAGAGAGAGGGTTGATATGGAGTGACCCTCTGTGTAGTAGGCTAGGGATCCTCAGAGAGAGGGTGGATACTGAGTGACCCTCTGTGTAGTAGGCTAGGGATCCTCAGAGAGAGGGTTGATATGGAGTGACCCTCTGTGTAGTAGGCTAGGGATCCTCAGAGAGAGGGTTGATACGGAGTGACCCTCTGTGTAGTAGGCTAGGGATCCTCAGAGAGAGGGTTGATACGGAGTGACCCTCTGTGTAGTAGGCTAGGGATCCTCAGAGAGAGGGTTGATACGGAGTGACCCTCTGTGTAGTAGGCTAGGGATCCTCAGAGAGAGGGTTGATACTGAGTGACCCTCTGTGTAGTAGGCTAGGGATCCTCAGAGACAGGGTTGATACTGAGTGACCCTCTGTGTAGTAGGCTAGGGATCCTCAGAGACAGGGTTGATACTGAGTGACCCTCTGTGTAGTAGGCTAGGGATCCTCAGAGAGAGGGTTGATATGGAGTGACCCTCTGTGTAGTAGGCTAGGGATCCTCAGAGAGAGGGTTGATACTGAGTGACCCTCTGTGTAGTAGGCTAGGGATCCTCAGAGAGAGGGTTGATACTGAGTGACCCTCTGTGTAGTAGGCTAGGGATCCTCAGAGAGAGGGTTGATACTGAGTGACCCTCTGTGTAGTAGGCTAGGGATCCTCAGAGACAGGGTTGATACTGAGTGACCCTCTGTGTAGTAGGCTAGGGATCCTCAGAGACAGGGTTGATACTGAGTGACCCTCTGTGTACTAGGCTAGGGATCCTCAGAGAGAGGGTTGATATGGAGTGACCCTCTGTGTAGTAGGCTAGGGATCCTCAGAGAGAGGGTGGATACTGAGTGACCCTCTGTGTACTAGGCTAGGGATCCTCAGAGAGAGGGTGGATACTGAGTGACCCTCTGTGTAGTAGGCTAGGGATCCTCAGAGAGAGGGTTGATATGGAGTGACCCTCTGTGTAGTAGGCTAGAGATCCTCAGAGAGAGGGTTGATACTGAGTGACCCTCTGTGTAGTAGGCTAGTGATCCTCAGAGAGAGGGTTGATATGAAGTGACCAAAAAAGTGGGTGTTGGTGACCCACCTGCATATTTTATGACCTCTGGGTCACTATCGCTCAGATCAAACTGAAATCAAAATATGGTGACAGTGGTGTCGATCAAAATTAGAGCGAGGAGACATGGAGGAAATATAGGGCGAAAGAGAGAGAGGAAAACAGAAACTCCCAAACACACGCACAGAAATAGTGGCACTCCTGATTAAAGGAAAGAATTCAGAAGGAAACTTGTTATTGGAGAATCGTTCCATGATACAAGAGGTTTGTGGCAACACTCCCTCCCCCTCCACCCAACTGGAAATGAACTAATGGGTCTCCGCCTTTCGTGGGTTTAAGAGCAGTAGTCATGGTAATCATTGGATCAAAATTCGACTGCAACTGATAGCCTCTGCAGATTGATTACATGGATAATACTATTTTCAAAATGTACAATAACAACGAAAAAAATCCAAGACCGTACCCATATGCATGTGAATATATATATATATATATATATATATATAGAGAGAGAGAGAGAGAGAGAGAGAGAGAGAGAGAGAGAGAGAGAGAGAGAGAGAATGATTTCATAGTGGTGGAAAACAATTGCAGGCTAACAATTCGTCCCTCATTGTATTAATGACTTAGCAAGGATTTAAAGAAGAAAAGGAGCGGGAACGGCAGAGAGAAAGAAGAAAAGGAGGCAATCACATGTTACAAATTTAAACTCCTTCACTATCACCATATGGAGACCACCTTCACCGACCTTACAGACAAAATCCGAGGCCCTTCGTCCGCTGGATTGGATTCGTCAAGGAGACAGCTGATTGTGTCTGTGCTCCCTTGGCATCAAATAGAAATACCACAGTCTACAATTCTGTGGTATTATCACCACTAAGAGTTCAAAATGAAATCCAACAGCACCTCCAAAGCAGACAGGGAAGGATAGAGAAGGAAAACGAAAAGAAAATGTGGTAGGAAAAAAGCTGCTGAAAAAACTAATATCATTAATATATATATATATATATATATATATATATATATATATATATATATATATATATATATATATACATATATATATATATATATATATATATATATATATATATATATATATATATATATATATGTGTGTGTGTGTGTGTGTGTGTGTGTGTGTGTGTGTGCGTGCGTGCGTGCGTGCGTGCGTGCTGAGCACTTTAAAAATTTTTATTAGGCATTTTAGTGGTATTCTTAATAATAGCTCCTCACGTTGAGCACTGTGGCCTGATGAATTTTAAAATGGAGGAAGTCAATTTTTAGACAATCAACAAAAAATATACCATTCTCCCAACCCGCAGTGCTACTTAAAAAGATTAATAGAGCAAACTGAAAAATTCGTACGAAACATGAGATGGAAAGCGTTTTTCTTCCTGAACCCGAATGCAAAAAAAAAAAGGACAAAAACACATATGGCTTCAAATCATGGCGATCTCCACCGGCCATAGATGAAATGAAATCTTTCGAGGATAAAATGAAAAGAATGATAGCCCAACATAGAATTCAAAAAATCAAACAACGATTTCCAAACATCATTAAAAAATGAAATAAAATAAATACAAAATGACAAAAAAATATTCGTGAAGGCTGACAAAACAAGTAATTACTACAAAATGGAACCAAATAAGTACTCACAACTTCTTGATAAAAACATTCAGAAAAACTACAAAAAAGCTGATAAAACCATACACAACAACATCCGAAAAAAGAAAAAGAACTCGTACACCACATGGATCTAGGTGACAGGGTGGAAACAACAGCAATAAAAGAAGCCTTCATAACCCTTAAAGACCATAAACCCAATTTCCACAACAACCCAACATGTAGACTAATAAACCCATCTAAACCTGAACTGGGCAAAATAAGTAAGAAAATCTTAGAAAAAGCCATATAAAAAACATAAAATCAAACACTGAATACAACCTCTGGAAGAACACATATGAAGTTATCCAATGGTTCAAAAATCTTAACAAACAGAAGAACACAGTATTCATCACATTCGACATAGTAGACTTCTACCCATCCATAGATGAAGAGCTACTCACTAAAGCTCTGAAATTTGCTAATAAACACACAGACATAACAGGGTCAGAAATGGAAATCATTCTTCACACCAAGAAAACTTTACTCTACAGCAGAAATGAAACATGGATCAAGAAAACGAATAAAAACTCAACATTTGATGTGACCATGGGATCCTACGACGGTGCCGAAACATGTGAACTGGTCGGACTGTTGATGTTATCCAACATTCAAAAACAACTCGGAAAGCAAGTCGGACTGTACAGAGACGACGGCCTTGCCGCGCTAAACGACAATCCAAGAACCATCGAAAACAAGAAAAAAGAACTATGCAAAATTTTCCAAAACCATAACTTAAAAATCACCATCGAAGCAAACAAAAGTTAGTGAACTACTTAGACATAACACTTGACCTGAACAACCACATATATATAAAACCATACAAGAAACCTAATGACACACCCATTTATGTAAACATCAGTAGCAACCACCCACCATCTATACTAAAACCATACCCCATGGCATAAACAAGAGATTATCTAATCTAGCACATAATGAAAGAGTATTCAACAAGAAAATCACATGGTACAACCCTCCATATGATGGACGAGTAAAAAAACAAAACGTAGGGAAAGAATTTTTTCAAAATTTTGACAGCATCCTTCCCAAAAGAACACAAATTGTCCAAAATATTCAACAAGAACACCATCAAACTATCATATTCATGCATGCCTAACCTTAAAAATATAATTGATTCATCCAACAAAATGAAAAGCAACACAGCAAAGAAGGGTGAAGAAAGGAAATCCTGCAATTGTACTAAAAAAGAACAGTGTCCCTTAAGCAACAAATGCCTCTATAACAACATTGTATACCAAGCCACTGTGACATCAGAAAATGAAAAAGAAACATACATAGGGATCACTGAAAATCACTTCAAAACCAGATATGCAAACCATAAACAGTCATTCAACAAAAAAAAATACACAAAACCAAACAGAACTGAGCAAATATATTTGGAGACTTAAAGACAAAAAAATAAACTATAACATATCCTGGAAAATCATAAAAAAAGGGCATCACCATACAATAACATTTCAAAAAGATGCAACCTATGTTCAACAGAAAAATGGTTAATACTATGCAAACCATACTTAGCAACCCTAAATACTAAAGTAGAAATAGTAAACAACTGCAGGCACAAATGGAAATCGTTGTCAGCAAACGCACCCTGAACTGTAAAAAACCTGAAAAAACCGAACAACACGTGCAGCCAATCCGCACGTGCAAACAGTGACATTAGGCCATATAACACCGGCAGTAGGCGCGACCCAACACCATCCTGAGGAGAGCCAGCGCTCGAAACAGATCTGTTGATTTTAAAACTTCCTTTTACCATACTATCTTTATATATATATATATATATATATATATATATATATATATATATATATATATATATATATATATATATAAATGTAGGGGATACTCTTTGAGCCTTTGTTTGATGATCCATATAATGATGAAAGGGAGATCAAAAGGTGTCCACAGTCACAGCGGTCAGCTTTATCGTTTGATAAACCCAAGCATTGACAGTCACGTAAGTGCTGCCAGCAGTCAGGAACTGTGCAGAACAGACTTCACTTGGGCCTCCTCACAGATGCAGTCTCCCACCGACTGCACAAACAGTAATATGTGGAACAACTGAAACAATAATACGTCGAACACACACACCACACACACACACACACACACACACACACAGAGAAGAGAGAGAGAGAGAGAGAGAGAGAGAGAGAGAGAGGAGAGAGAATGTGGAAGCAGAGATGTAAACTGCCAATAAAAATCGCTAGCCATCTCAGGACGCACTAATTCATAGCGTAGACCTGCGGGGACAACCGGGATGACCACTGCGGTCGGCGGAACTACAAACTACACCCAAAGATAGTGAGAAAGAAAGAGTTGTGCACAATTCTTTAAAAAAAATGTATTGTTCCCTGCCTCATTTAAGGGTTCCTTTCATTTCAATCAAATCGACGTCACCTGTGTATGTTACTGTTAGTCCGTGTTTTGTCTGACTATAATCAAGATTGAAAAGGCTGTGCCAGTGTTGATTTATATTTGTTCATTTCTCCAGTTTGTTGTTGCCGTGTTGATGGTCTGGT
>JADBJO010005811.1:92500-97500 GCA_016801955.1 Conus betulinus
AGGCAGAGAGTGAAGTGCATTTTGTGTCATGCTGTCCTGTTCTGCAAAAATCAGAGTTGGAGTTTTACAATGTCCCAAATTACTTCAGATTAGCATTTCTTTTGGCATGTAATGAACAAACTGTCAGAAATGTGTCGATGTATTTATTAAAAGCGTTCAAACTGTGATCCATTACGTTATCATAGATAGTTTTTGAATACGTGTTGGCTCTGCCTGTGTCCAGTTCTTATGGTGCTTCTGTCAATGTATTTTCTCGCACCCGTTCATGCTGGTCAATGGCCTAAACGTGAATGCATTATCTTGAGTCCACCAGGCTGTGGGAAGAAGTGAGCATTTTAGTGGGTGGCTGCCCTCAATGGGAAAGTCGTCACTAGCTTGGTCTGTCCGTCAGGCAACAAGTAACGATGTGAATGAATGGCTTGACCAGTCTGTCCGTCAGGCAACAAGTAACGATGTGAATGGATGGCTTGACCAGTCTGTTCGTCAGGCAACAAGTAACGATGTGAATGGATGGCTTGACCAGTCTGTCCGTCAGGCAACAAGTAACGATGTGAATGAATGGCTTAACCAGTAGCTCAGGGGAAAGTATGGGCTTAAATAAACTGCTCTGTTTTATATAATGATTTGCAAGGACACTTCACACTTCACACACACACACACACACACACACACACACGCACACGCACACGCACGCACGCACGCACGCACACACACGCGCGCGCGCGTGGAAGCCAACTTGTTGGAACCATCCAATTGGGGGAAATGTTTTAAATGAAATTATTTATATGTTGTTGCTTTTTACGCTTGTTTCAACTAGCTGTTCAACCATTGTTAAATTTCATCCAGACAGGTCGGAGTTTTTCCACCCGGTGGGACAGCGTCTGAACTTCAGCGTTTTTAAAATGTTTTGTTTTCAGAAATATATCAAGAACAAAAACAGCCAGAATATCAAAATGATAAAACTGTTCGTTATTTGTTTCGAGGCAGTCGCTTTAATGTCAGTAGTTATTTTCTGCTCCTCATGGGTGTGGTCATCTTCACGATAAATGGCGACGTATTTGAATTTTTTATAACATATTTGCCGAGTTTTCTGTTGAAAAATATCGGTGCGTTATAACTGAGCGGAATGTTAAACTATGTGCGGTAGATTCTAGATCACTGAGCGGAATGTTAAACTCTGTGCGGCAGATTCTAGATCACTGAGCGGAAATGTTAAACTATGTGCGGTAGATTCTAGATCACTGAGCGGAATGTTAAACTCTGTGCGGTAGATTCTAGATCACTGAGCGGAATGTTAAACTCTGTGCGGCAGATTCTAGTCAATGAGCGGAATGTTAAACTCTGTGCGGCAGATTCTAGATCACTGAGCGGAATGTTAAACTCTGTGCGGCAGATTCTAGATCACTGAGCGGAATGTTAAACTCTGTGCGGCAGATTCTAGATCTGAGTGTAACAGACCCAAAGGTGAGCATAAGGGAAAAATCTGCATCACAGATCTTTGATAGTTTGCTTCAAGTGAGGTGACTGCAAGGGACACTGAAAAAAAAAAAATAAAGAAAAATTACTGTGCTGTCAAACGAAAGAGACAAACAAATAAGAAGGCTAAATAAGTAAAAGAAAGACTTCACAGAGAGATTCGGCGTAGACTACTGGGAGGCTCCTTTATTCATGCTTTACCTAGTCTGGGACACCACCAGACCTACTTCATAAACTACCGTCCACTTGAAAACTCTTTTTCATCATTTAGAAAGAGTGGGGGTGAGATGCCGCCAAGGACATTGACAAACAAAGCACAGGACAAGACACGATGCATTTCGACCTCTTGGGCTTCTTCAGCAAAAAAAAAAAAACAAACAAAACAAAAAAAATCACATTAAACATTTAGGACAGTACAAACAAAGAACGAAGAGAGACTTATCTGATGTCCACGTGGTGTGCTGCGAAGAATGGCCCCCAGAAACAAAAATCTTTTTCATCAGTTTATTTTGGAAAAGTAAGAATGCCAACTTTTGTATTCATTTAGCATCAACATAAGTCTCTAGGACATTTTCTAAATAAATCCGAAATTTTTTGACGGGCGGAGACATGTTTGAACGCGAAAGGGCGTGAAAAGCTTGGTTCACTAAGGTCTAGGTGTGCCCACCTTTTCTCCTAAGATACTGTTCACAGTCACTGCAGCTGGCAAGATCTGCTTCATGTACAGTCTATCGTGGTTTCTATGCAAAACGTAGCGGTAGAAAAGAAACTCAAACTATGGAAAAGGGGCTCCTCACCTACATGGGAACAGGGGGAATTTGCAATCTATTTGTTTCTTCCAGCATGGGGAGGGTGGGGGTACAGACACCCTAGATACCTGCCCCTACCACCCCCACCCCCTCCACCTCACTCCATCCCGCTGGTCTTGCCCTGCAAGGGCTGTGTTTGTGAGGAGGAAAATACCAGAAATCCGTGATTCTTTCTTTGTGCTGCTTCTTTTGTTTGGTTTGCTAGGGAAGCCTTTGTTTACATGTAACAGCCACATGCGAATCAGTAAGCGGCGGACAGTGTAATTAAATCCCGGGCATAGACTGGTACCTGAGAGACAGCCTATTGCTCTGTGGAGTGGAATGGTCTGCTTCGTTGTTGTTGGTGGGCCCATGAACATGATGCTAGCCATGAGGCATGCACCTCTCTGCAGTAAAACTGTTCGGGCCGTTCCTGTTGATATGTACAAAGCCAGTGTAGGCCTACTATGGTGACGTCACGGATGTTCAATATTCTGTGAGTTCCTCAACCAATGTCAAGGCTCCCGAGAGGAATACAGGTGGAAACAACTGGAGTTTTCTGTTTAACTAGTGCGCAGTTGTAACTGCAAGTTTTTTTTGTTGTTGTTGTTGTTGTTGTTTTTTGGTTTGGTTTTTTTATAACATTTTTTTCAGTAACTTTTGCTGTAGTTTTTCATCTTGGACATGATAGGGAACATGCAACAAGTGGGGTTTTTTACATTAGAGTTATCTCCATTTGTTATCTCCCCTGACGCAACATGTGTTCCGGTCTTTTGTCACGTGGTGAATGCCGAAGTGAAACTCAATGACAATGTTGTGAATGGCCTTTGTATAGCGCTTCGCGTTTGTTCTCTCTGCCCTTAACCTCTGTCAGAACAATGCCGAAGTGAAACTCAATGACAGTGTTGTGAATGACCTTTGTATTGTGCTTCGCGTTTGTTCTCTCTGCCGTTGATTTCTGCCAGGACAATATTTCACTGTCTGAATTCAAACGTCAATGTCGGCTGTTTTTCATCTCGGAAATGACGCGTGGTGGGGATGGTTGTGAATCACAATCTGCAAAGCCCCTGAAGCAACAGCTGCTGGCATGGTCTGCAGTGCCACGGTGCCAGGATACATCGGTTCCAGACAACTTTCACAGCCAATGGCGATCGCAGCTTCGGTTGTTTTATGACTCTTCTCACCCATAATGCATCACATTGCCAAATCAAGCAAGGTCTGCGAGGATTCAGAGCAGAGGCGAAAATGTCAGCTGCAAGTCAGCACACATTTTGTTTCTTTCTAAATACAGTGCCACCAGATTTGATCTTAAATTTTAAAAAAAGAAACACCGATTTCTGAACACTTTGAATGTGGCTACGGACAGGAAACACGCAAAACAACTTTCCTGTTTGATTCTTGGCCTAGGATATGCCATATAATGCTCCTTCTACATGAAGACCCATGTGCAGACCGCTGTGTGTGCCTCAAACTGAACAGTTTGCCGCTGTCTGTTTGCCTCAAACTGGACAGTTTGCCGCTGTCTGTTTGCCTCAAACTGCACAGTTTGTTTGCCGCTGTCTGTTTGCCTCAAACTGAACAGTTTGCCGCTGTCTGTTTTGCCTCAAACTGAACAGTTTGCCGCTGTCTGTTTGCCTCAAACTGGACAGTTTGCCGCTGTCTGTTTGCCTCAAACTGGACAGTTTGCCGCTGTCTGTTGGCCTCAAACTGGACAGTTTGCCGCTGTCTGTTGGCCTCAAAACTGGACAGTTTGCCGCTGTCTGTTTGCCTCAAACTGGACAGTTTGCCGCTGTCTGTTGGCCTCAAACTGGACAGTTTGCCGCTGTCTGTTGGCCTCAAACTGGACAGTTCGCCACTGTCTGTGTGCCTCAAACTGCACAGTTTGGGTGGAGTGTGGTGAACAGACAAACAACCCGGAAACAGGAAGTTGCAGACAGAGCCAGTCATGTCTACCGGAAATGGCCGATGCCTTAAATGTACGTGATAGAAATCCATACAGCAGAACAAGACGACACAGTTCCTGTTTTTCGTACTTCTTCGATCAGGTCTAATTTCCGTGAAACTCATTGTCACGGAGGTGACACATAGGATGTGTATTTCAGTGAAACTCATTGTCACGGAGGTGACACATAGGATGTGTATTTCAGTGAAACTCATTGTCACGGAGGTGAAACATAGGATGTGTATTTCTACTTGAAAGCCAAGGATTTCGAGACTTGTTTGTAGTAGAGTGATCGACGTATTATTGTAGCTTACCTCATTCCGTCCAAAGTGAATGTAATAAGACAAAGTTTGCTGGAATCCACTTACAGAGATAGAATCCCGCATGAAATTCCAGGCACTGCCCAATATTTGACGAGAGAGAGAGAGAGAGAGAGAGGAGAGAGAGAGAGAGAGAGAGAGAGAGAGAGAGAGAGAGAGAGAGAGAGAGAACTACAACACGGCATGGCATGGACTGAAAGAAGCAGGTCGGGTTTGTACATAACACTGGGTGTGACGTGAAGACTGGTTTCACGGGAAATGCCAGGTCACAGAAATAGTGTCACATGCAAGTCAAACTGAAAGCCAGGCTAATGTCTCATGAAAATGAAGGCATCCGCAAACCCCGTAATCTGTTCCGTGGGTTTGGGAGTGGTCTGACTCATTTGAGAGAGAGAGAGAGAGAGAGAGAGAGAGAGAGAGAGAGAGACAGACAGACAGACAGACAGACAGACAGACAGACAGAGATGTTAGTGT
>JADBJO010005811.1:106261-108761 GCA_016801955.1 Conus betulinus
GTAACCAGGATGGCAATATCAAAAGCCTTGAACTTTGAAAACCCTTTTTTTTTCTAGCAACCAGTAACACCCACTAGCAGCAACCCCTCACACCCCTGCCAGAAAACGCAACTCTCTCTCTCTCTCTCTCTCGCTCTCTCTCTCTCTCTCTCCTCTCTCTCTCTCTCTCCTCTCACACACACACACACACACACACACACACCATACACACACACGCACGCACGCACGCACGCACGCATGCGCACGCGCGCGCGCGCGCGCACACACACACCACACACACACACACCACACACACACAACACACACAACACACACAACACACACACACACCACACACACACACACACGCACACACACACACCACACACACAACACACACCACACACAACACACACACACACCCCACACACAACATGACACAAAATAACTAAGCAAAATGCAGGAAGCGTTTATGTGTATTAAAGGCGTAATGGCATAATCACTAAAACACAGAGCAGGCTGGTCATCATAAACTTACACCATTTTGCTGAATTTTAAATATTTACCCAGCTTTAAAAGAACATTCTTGCCAGCCGAGAATAGTCTGCACAGGTTGTAAACAGATTTCACACTCGTATACTTTCTGGGAATAAAACGTACTCGTAACTCTTCATACTTTGGGCATTCCATAATGAAATGAAATTCGTCTCCAACATCTTGTTTACAATCTTTACAAAAGCGTTCCTCGCGGGCAAGACCAAGTCTTCTTCCTACTTCAATCATGAGTTTGTGATTACTACATCGGAATTTGATTAAGGGAAAATATATATAGATCAGGTAATTGTTCAATGTAATTTTCACGTTTGAAATCTGTTTTATAATTTCTATAGAATAGGCATTTATTACTTGAATATAATACCCTATTCCACGAACGTACATAGTTATCTTTCAAAGATAAAGAAATGTTTCTACATAACGATCTTTCGTTAGAAAAACTGCTGTGTTTCCCAAACACTTTATCCACCCAGACATATAAATACCACTTTTTTATACAAGTCATATAAAACACACACACACACACACACACACACACACACACACACACACACACACACGCGCGCGCGCGCGCGCACACACACACACACACACACACACACACACACACACACACACACACACACACACACACACACACAGAACTAGATGCATACACGCGCGCGCATGGGCGCGCGCGAGCGCGATTCGTATTGGATATTATTAAAAAAAAACAAACAAAAAAAAAACGATGAACGAAAACATGCTGTTTATGTTCCCAAAAGGAGGTATATTGATTTGAAAATACCAAATATCACACACACTGAAAGCAGAATCGCTTAGAAAATGATGCCCAGAATCGGAATATGGAAATTGGTATTGAAGGATACGTATTCAGAAATATACAAGTGAATATTTCTATATTTTTACACAGAAGTCTAGGGAAAAAACATGACAAAAACACAAGACTCGTTATGCAAGTGAGAGAGAGAGAGAGAGAGAGAGAGAGAGAGAGAGAGAGAGAGAGAGAGAGGAGAGAGGAGAGAGGAGAGAGAGAGAGAGAGAGAGAGAGAGCGGTCTCTGTTTGGGGGGTTTAATGTGTGGTCAGAAGTGATCATGATGAGAGAAAAAGAATTATGACACATGAAAACAGAGAGAAGCATGACTCAGAAGAACAGATGATCATGATTGACGAAAAGCAAATCAGGGTACTATTTCTCCAGCCCACACGTCCTGTTGACATTACATCATGGCACGAACCTTAAGCTTGGAAAAGGCTGCCTGGCAAAAAAATATTGTGAAATCAGAAATCGCTGCCATGTTTGGGACTGTTCACACAGCTCACTGTCTGTCAAAAGCATTTCCCTGTGCTTTTCAATTCCCTATCCCACATCACAGTGTCCACTGCTGACGAAGGTCACAAAGCATTTCCCTGTCCTTTCCAATTCCCTATCCCACGTCACAGTGTCCACTGCTGACGAAGGTCACAAAGCATTTCCCTGTCCTTTTCAATTCCCTAACCCACGTCACAGTGTCCACTGTTGACGAAGGTCACAAAGCATTTCCCTGTCCTTTCCAGTTCCCTATGTCAAAACAGCGGCAGATCCAGTGACAAGAATGGTGTCGTGTGGACATGAGATTTTGTTTGCCTGGTAATCAACCATTTTGGTTCACAGTGGGCAAACAAGGCAGGACTGAGGATGGCCGGCAGTGCCACTGCCCAGAACCACTGCACCTGCTAGAGAGGAGTAGTGGACATGCTCTTTCCGTTTGACCGTTGGGCAGTCAGTTTTTTTTTTTTAACAGTGACAGTGAAAGGGTGACTGAGCATTCAGCTTCAGTGGAGACCGACTGCGCTTTTCTCTCCCCCCCCCCCCCCCCCCTCTTTCTTCATGTTCACTCTTCTACTCTCCGCACTGATTTCTTCTTTCCAGACAAACATTACAACATGAATGTGCAAGAGTGTCAGTGTGTGCACAGTGTCAGT
>JADBJO010005811.1:133761-151086 GCA_016801955.1 Conus betulinus
ACTCACGCACGCCACGCACACCACACACACACACACACCACACACACTTCACACTCACACACGGCACATGCCCACGCACACACGCACGCCACATACACACATCATGATAGATAATTGTTTATGATTATTGATGCCAGGAATTCATGTCGCTAACTGATGGCTGTTTGTAGAACTGTTCTTCTTACCCCGTTTTGCTTTGTAACCACATCAGAAAATGTGAAAGAAAAAAATGTTGATGTTATTGATGCATTGTAATTGTCTAATATTATTATCCCTCGCAGCTTGTTGTATGTTAAAGGTTCCTACTTTAGAGATTTTCGATAATTGGTCAGCTTATGCAGAAATATGAAATGTTTTGATGAATTGGTAAAAATAAAACACCTATTCGCTCCATCCTATCACACACACGAAATCGATCCGCGAAAGTGGGCATTTTCACCTGTAATCAAGAAAACGGGAGGTAATCAACTAAATCTTGGCATGGCTTAACTGCTCTTGGATATGACGTCACAGAGTGTCGGCGACGGCGACAGAAAGCGATTCTGATGGTTCTTCCACATCTCGCTCGGAATTTAATTTTATCATGTAAAAGCAGTGACTATGATCGCGACAGCCAATGTGACTCTGGGATGTTTCTGCAAGGCCTTTACCTTATCAGTTTGAACGCTAAGTTCTTTTACCACGTACCAGTGCCCAGCTGGGACCACGGAAACGAGCTATTCAGTTCCAGCTGGACGCCCGGACACAGCATTCCGAAGGCGTACGGACTTTTACCGAAGTCTCGAGGGAGGCCACCGACTGACTTCTTGATGCGATCACGCGTGGACGGCGAGCGGAGATTCTCCATCCTCAATTCCTTAACGCGTTCATTCAATTTAACACGTGTGATCTGTCCATAGATAAGAACAAATAAACGTTGCGATTATCATATAGTCATCTGTTCGAGCTTACCACACTCCGCCTTCAAATTATACCGCACACAATGCAGACGAAGTTTTTTGATCGGCAATTGTCGGATAGCTCGTTTCCGTTCCGTGGTCCAGCTGGAACTGACGTGGTAAAAATAACTTAGCGGCGCGGCCCGGCATGGTTGCACGAACCGAATCCACTTCTTTCGAATATCTGGATCAGATGGAAATGTGTGCAAAGAATATCCGTCTCTCCTGCTGAGCTGCTGCACCTCGCCTACAAACATTCGCCTACAGGCACAATATATGAAATATGATGCCCCCCCCCCCATATAGCCCCCCCCCCCCCCCCCCCCCCCCCCCCCCATATGCCCCCCCCCCCCCCCTGTGGGGGCCCCCCCCCCCCCGTTGATAAATCCCCCATGCCCCGCCCCCCCCCCCCCATGATGCCCCCCCTGCCCATTCCCCCCCCCATATGCCCCATGCCCCCCCCCCCCTTTGCGTTGCCCATTGTGGTATGGCCCTGCCCCCCCCCATCAATGACGTCACGGTTTTTCCGGTCTAACCCACCCTAAACCCACGCGGGTTGAAAACGGACCATGCCCAAATGTCGTTTTTTATTCTGTTCCCCATGTTCCTTTCGTTCTCCCTTTTCCCGCGATGATCCCATAATGGAACTTGGTCAAAAAAATTCTGTTTTTCTTGTCCCATGCTTCCGGCGGGGGGCTTCCACTTTCCGCGGGGATTCCTTCTTCTGATTTATCTCTGACTTCTTCTTCTTTTGCATTCTTCGCGCGTCCCGTGTTTCCACCCCGGGCTCTTATTTTTTTTTGGTTCGCGGGCCATGACATCCCAGTCCATTCAAAGTGACGTTTCCTCCAAAAACGGTTTTCGTGCTCCGCAGCCACGCCCGGTTTGAACTGACATGTGGGCAAATGGTCGTTTTTTATCTGTTAAATAATTCTTGTTCGGCGTTTTTCCCGTTCCCTTCTTTCCGCGGCGTGACGGTTTCTTATACCGTCCTCATTTTAACCTGTTTTAAATAACATATCCATTCTTATATCGCCGCCTAACCTGTGCCGTTTTTTCTTCCGCAATATAACTCTCGGAATACTCTCTACCGGCGAATTTTTCTTTTTGTATGAATCCACCATAACGGTTTTTATATCATGTAACCTGTTATTGGACATATAATCTAGCTCTAAAATCTTTCTGATCTCTCAACTGTCTCCCTCCTCGTCTCTCTCTGTCTCTCTGTCTCTGTCCTCTGTCTGGTCTGTCTGTCTCGGTCTGTCTGGCTGTCTGTCTGTCGCCTTCTCTCTCTCTCTCCCTCTCCCTCTCCTCTCTCTCTCTCCTCATCTCCGTCGTCCTTTCTCTCTCGGGCTCTCCTCAAATCTCCTCCCTCTCTCCCAACTCGCCTCTCCTCTGCCTCCTCTCCCCGCCCTCTCTCTCCCTCTCCTCCTCTCTCTCTCTCTCTTTCCTAACAACAGACAGGGTAGTGACACGTGTAGACCACCATCCACAATGGAGGACAAGTTAGTGACATCGGTACCATACTATCCAGATGGATGACTACGTGGTGAAAAGGTGTACACACTAATCCACATGCTTCTCTGCTGTGAAGAGCGAGAAAATGTGCTTGAGAAAGTGGTGAACGTGGGAGAAAAATCGTTGGTGAGAGACAAAAAAGTGCTGATGAGCAGCTATAATAGGTGCCGTGTTAGTTGTAAAGCGAAGAAGAGTTACGTGTAACCCAAGACCCACTTCCTTGCCAAATCATGTATGACCTTCTTTCATTCAGGACGAAGATATCGATCGAATTTAAATGCAGAAGTGTCAGATTTAAACAAAGTTTTATTCATTCTATTCCCCTGTCCATTTGATTTCTTGAACCGCGGGAAGATGTTTAAATTGAAATCCAAATTCTCTATAGAATGTATGTCATATGTGAGAAAATGGGTAATGTGGCTAAAATTTTTTATTTATTTGCTGTGAATGTGTGTGCCCCACACAAATTAATTTCTCAAATTGAGATAATAAAGTTTTACCTTGAACTTGACTTGACTCTTGACTTGACTTTGTCCATTCTGCATGCTCATGTTTTGCATGTATAGTCCATTCTATCTCTCGTGTATTCTTCGTTACATTTAATTTTAAATGTTTTTTTTTTAAAATGTTTTTTTTTTTCCTAATTTGTACTAGGACCCGAGAAATTTGAGCCAAAAAAAACCTTCTGTCCTGCCGGAATTAATCTGATCCTCTAAAAGGTGTCAGCAGTTTATGACAATCTCATATTGTTTTGTTGTTTGTGGGATTTTTCAAGAGTGTCTCACGATGTCCTCAGAGGAGTACCAGTCCTCAGTAGTCCCCCCCCCCCCCCCCTTCCCCCCCCCCCCCCCCCCCCCCCCCTCCCCCGCCCCCATTTGCATTTTTTTTCCCTTTTTTTTTCCCCCCCCCCCCCCCCGCCCCCCCCGGTCCCAAATCCTTTTTTTCCCAGTTCCCCCCCCCTTTCCCTCCCCCCCCCCCCCCCCCCCCCCCCCCCCCCCCCCCCCCCCCCCCCCCCCCCCCGGTTTATTGGCTTTTTTTTTTTTTTTTTTGTTTCCTTTTTTTTTTTTTTCCCCTATGCGGTTTTTTCCCCCGCGCCGTGTGGTCGGGTGGGCTATGATGATAAAACTGTGCACTATTTCTCCTCTGTTTCTCTTCTTCTCTTTCTTCCCTCCAGCTGTTTTCACAATGGCTGAAACTCTTTACCCCGCGTCACGTGGGCCGTCACTCTCTATCTTGTGCCAGTGGCCTACAGACACACACACACGCACGTCACGCACGCAGGCCCGGCACACACACGCGCGCGCACACCACACACACGCACACACACGCACGCACGCACACTCGCGCCCCCCCCCCCCCCCGGCCCCCCCCCCCCCCCCCCCGCCCCCTCCACCACACACACACACACACACCACACACACACTTCCTGCTTCGGTCAGCAGGAACAATCTTCCCCTCTGTTTTAACAATGTTTCATCCATCTGGATAATGTGTACAATTTTTACTGCTAGTTATCCTGTACCCCCCCCCCCCCCCTGTACCACACACCACACACACACCAAAAAAAAGACTGGATTCCAAGAGTGTGGTAGAAAGATGAAACTAGCAGGCCACAACTTCTGGAGGCTGGTGTCAACATTGAAAGAGACCCCGGCATCCACCACGGGGGAACAAAAAAGGGGTGGGGGGTGATGGGGAAGTGGGGGGTGGGGTGGGGGGGGCGGGAGCGGAGGAACAAGAATGCAACACGAGAAAAAGGGTAAGCAACCAAAATCAGAGAGAGGCTGTGAGGGAACAATAGAAAAAGGGTAACACCCAAATACAGAGAGATGCTCTGCTGTGAGGGAACAATAGAAAAAGGGTAACACCCCAAATACAGAGAGATGCTCTGCTGTGAGGGAACAATAGAAAAAGGGTAAGACCCAAATACAGAGAGATGCTCTGCTGTGAGGGAACAATAGAAAAAGGGTAAGACCCAAATACAGAGAGATGCTCTGGCTGTGAGAGGGAACAATAGAGAACTCCTAAAATAGAAAACTAAAAACAAACAAACAAAACAAAAAAACGAAGAGAAATAGTGAATTTAATGAATGAAAGAAAGACCACAAAATGAATAAAGGAAATCAGATTTAAGAAGTGATAAATGAAAATGCACAGGTCATGATGATACTTACAACAAAACACAACACTTAGCTACGACAAACAAAGCAATCCCATTAAGAAGATATTCTCTCTTTTTGACATAATGAATGCTGCATACAGTGTCGTTAGCGCTGCCCACTAAACCCCAGCACACACCCTCCCCTATATTCCCCCTTTTGATCTGCAGCCCTATGGCCGATGATCATGCAATACTTTCGTTCTCGTCTCTCTCTCCTCTCCTCGTCTCTCGCTCGCTCTCTCTCTCTCTCTCCCCTCTCTCTCTCTCTCACTCTCTCTTCTCTCTCTTCTGTGTGTGTGTGTGGTGGTGTGTGTGTGTGTGTGTGTGGTATCAAGCAGACCTCCTAAGCTCATCCTCACTCTTCTTCCCTCCTCGTTCTTCTATCTCCCCTACGAGTCCCTATCCCTCCCCGCCCCCCCCCCACCCCCATATCTACACACGCAACATCCATCATCATCACATCATCATCATCATCATCATCATCAAACAACTACAACACAACAACTGTGTGTGTTGTGTTTCAGGCTGCCTGACAGACAGGAAAGGAAGAGAGACTATGGGAGGCCCGGACGATGTTGGATCTGACACATGGTCAGTGCTGCGTGCTGTTTGGTTCTGCACAGCCTCTGGCCTCTGCTCTGTCAGGTGTAGATTTGTGTCTTCCTCCCCCTTCCTCCCCCGGGGTAAAGCCCAAAAAATCCCCCCCTGCCTCCTTCCCTTCCTCCCCCCCCTCCCCCCCCCCCCTCCCCCCCCGCCCCCCGCCCCCCCCCCCCCCCCCCTCCTTTCCTCCCTCCCCCCCCCCCCCCCCCCCTCCTCCCCTCCCCCCCCCCTCCTCCGCTCCTCCCCCCCCCCCCCCTCCTCCCGCCCCCCCCCCCCCCCCCCCATCCTCCACCCTGTTTAAACTTCCAGGTCTTTTCCCCCCACGCCGCCGTTCTGACCAACGCAAAGAAGGAAAAGGGAATTTGTGGAGTCAATTAGCGGAATCGAGGAAAAAGAATCGAGGAATCAAAAGAGAATTTGTGGAATCAAGGAAAAGAGAAATTTGCGGAATCAAGGAAAAGAGAATTTGCGGAATCAAGGAAAAGAGAATTTGCGGAATCAAAGTAAAGAGAATTTGTCGAATCAAGGAACAGAGAAGTTGTGGAATCAAGAAAAAAGACAATTTGTTGAATCAACATAAAGCGAATTCATCGAATCAAAGAAAAGAAAATTCGTCGTAAAGAGAATTTGTCGAATCAAGGAAAGAAGAATTTGCTGAATCAAGGAAAGAGAATTCGTCGAATCAAGGAAAAGAGAATTTGTCGAATCAAGGAAAAGAGAATTCCTCAACTACGATAAAGAGAATTTGTCGAATCAAGGAAAAGACAATTCGTCGAATCAAGAACGAGAGAATAACAGCCGTTTTATCTTTTATATCGTGGCCTCGGCGTTTGCTGTCATGTTAGGTGTGGTTTAACGCTTTACAGTTTATTCTGCGGCGTTATGTTGTGACAATGTAAAATTTGATTGACAAATGAGATTCATATTAAGGCCTTGATGCGTCAAGTGTGGTTGACATTTTTGGATTCATTTTGCGACATTTATGTCAAGACAATGACAAATGTGGTTAACATTTGTGAATTCATATTGCAGTCTTGACATTTCGACGTTGAATTTTATTGACTTTTTTTAAAATTCACATTGTGGGCTTAATGTTGCAATAATTTTAGAGTGCCATTGCCATTCTGGGGTATACATTGCGGCCTTTAGGTTGCGGAATGTAAATGACATTTTGTGATTCCTTATTTTTTTCACATGTCAGATGTGGTTGCTATCTTGGAATTCACATTGTGACCTGCATGTTGTAACGTCAAATTATGTGATTCACACTGAGGAATTCATATTTGCGGCCTGAATGTTGTGACAATATCAAAGCGTGTGATTCATGTTTATGAATTTATGTGGCAATCGTAAGATTGTGACGTGTCAAATATGATTCGAGTGTAGGGATTTACCATGTGTCCTTAATGCTGCAGCAGTGCATAATTTGTTTGACAATTTGGGATTGATAGCGCGACCTCAATATAGGCAGAATGGCAGATGTGATGGAAAAGGGTCTATATTGTGGGCTTTAATGTTGCATCAGTGTCAGTTTCGATCAGAAATTCTGTGATTGCATTGTGGCCATAATTTTTCACACACACACACGCACGCACGCACACCACGCACGCACGCACTCGCGCACGCACGCACCCACGCACGCACGCACGCACGCACGCACGCTTATACGCGCGTGCACACTCACACACATGCAACGCAGGCATACAGTACATTGCATGTTTTCTTCTCTGGTACGTTGCCCTTTTTTCTATCGCTAAATTTATTCTCCATACCTGAGTCGATCACTGCATGACACAGGTATGTCTCTACCTCAGCTGACCACTGTATGACACAGGTGATATATACATACCTCAGTTGACCACCACTGCATGACACAGGCAAAATCTACATACCTCAGTTGACCACTGTATGACACAGGCAAAATCTACATACCTCAGTTGACCACTGTATGACACAGGCAAAATCTACATACCTCAGTTGACCACTGTATGACACAGGCAAAATCTACATACCTCAGTTGACCACTGTATGACACAGGCAAAATCTACATACCTCAGTTGACCACTGCATGACACAGGCAAAATCTACATACCTCAGTTGACCACTGCATGACGCAGGTAAAATCTACATACCTCAGTTGACCACTGCATGACGCAGGTAAAATCTACATGAACGTGTCGCCTTACCCGGCGAGAGTTTACAAGAACGCGCCAGCGGGAGTTGCGGTGCTGACGGTCCAAGCTACTACGACAACGCCACAGGGGAGGCAATTTCCAACTTCCGTTTGGACCCCTCGGATTATTTCAGCATCAACTCTTCCGGTATAGTGTCCACAGCGAGGCAGATCGACCGGGTCAAAGGTTTCAAGTTCACCTTCTTCGTCCTGGCTATGGGCACGGCAGGCGGCTCGGTAAGATCAGAGCTGGCAGTGGCCGACTTTCTGATTGGGTTTTAATGCATGGACTGATGGAAGAAGAGTTAGAGCAGGGGGGTGGGGAGGGGAGGGAAGGGGGGGGGGGATTTCGCCGAGTGGACTTTCGCACATGGTTTTTACCTTGTCTAAGAGTGAATGTAAAATAGTCTTTTTTTTTCTGTTTTTTTTTTTTTCACCGTAGCTGCTGAAAACATATCGCGAATTTTAGACTATCACGAACATTAACCATATGAGATCATTTACTTTTTTAACATATGTACCCCTGGTCTAAATGAATAACAACAACATTCATCTTATTTCGAAGGAGAGAAAGGGTTTTACTATTCAAGGATTGTTTTAGCATTTATTGATGAGAATATTGCTGTCTGTGTGTTTGTGCGCGCGCGCGCCCGCGTGCGCATGTGTGTGTGTGTGTGTGTGTGTGTGTGTGTGTGTGTGTGTGTGTGTGTGTGTGTGTGTATGTGTGCGTGCGTGCGTGCACGCGTGCGTGCGTGCACGCGTGCGTGCGTGGGTGCGTGTGTGTGTGGGGGGGGGGGGGGGGGGGGGGGGTATGTGTGTGTGTGTCTGCGTGTGTGTGTGTGTGTGTGTGTGTGTGTGTGTGTGTGTGTGTGTGTGTGAGAGAGAGAGAGAGAGAGAGAGAGAGAGAGAGAGAGAGAGAGAGAGAGAGAGAGAGATTAGTCTCCCTCGTGAGAAAAACTACCTTCCTTCGGCGAATATCTGTTCGGGGAAAGTCCACACGGCCAAAGTCCACTCGTGAAAATCCATGCCTGCGGAGGAAGCGAGTAGACAGTTGGATAGACTGAAGAGTCGATTTGGTTCCTTGTCTGTCCACCCTTCGTTTGAAACAATACAGTGGATAGTTGGATAGACTGAAGAGTCGATTTGGTTCCTTGTGTGTCCACCCTTCGTTTGAAACAATACAGTGGATAGCTGGATAGACTGAAGAGTCCGTTTGGTTCCTTGTCTGTCCACCCTTCGTTTGAAACAATACAGTGGATAGTTGGATAGATTGAAGAGTCGATTTGGTTGCCTATCTGTCCACTCTTCGTTCGAAACAATATTAAAAATATAAAACTAAACACTGCGCGGCGTTTCGACCTCTTTTGGTCTTCTTCATTCAAGACGAGCAACATTCACCACAATGAAAACGAAGGGCTGATTTCTTCAACCTGGGGCCAGTTTGGGGCGATGAGCAACTGTTTGTTCGTCCAAAGGGACTGTCTGTGTTCGTTCTTTGTTTCATTGTCGTGAGTGTTGTCCGTCTTGCCTAAAGAAGACCAAAGAGGCCCAAACGGATTGTGTTTTCTGTGTATATCGTATATCGTTTGTTTTTTTTTTTCCCACGGTACAGCAATTTTTTGCTCAAAATTTGTTCAATATCTGCTTTTCGTCACTTCATTTTGAAAGTCGCTCTTCTTTCGGTTTTTTTTTTTTTTTTTTTTTCTTTCCGCTATCATCTTTTTCCACGTCCCTTTTATCTTACAAATTTCTCTCTAATTTTGGTTTTTATCTTATTATCTTTTCATCATTTTTTTCTGTTCTTTTTGTTTGTTTATAGTGACGCTGGTTCTATTTCTATAATTATGTTTATGTGCACTTGGATGTTAAACATGACTTAGATTCCATCGCCAGATGTGAGCATGTTCGTTTTTATACTGAATATTTATCTTCGAAAATCTGACGATGCAGTGGACTTTTTAAAACGTTGATTTATAAAAGAAAAAAAAAAAAAAAAAAAAGTTTGCTGTTGAAGAGGAGCCGATGTGTGATGGCGTGAAAACATCTGTTTCTTGTCGTGCACACAAAACCAGATAAAATCATAACACGCTTTGCCCTCCACTGCTGGCCTTGCGTCCCGCCCTTCTCTCTCTGTCTCTCTCTCTGTCTCTGTCTCTGTCTCTGTCTCTCTCTCTCTCTCCTCTCTCTCTCTCTCTCTCTCTCTCCTCACCTCTCACTTTTTTTTTCTCTCTCTCTCTGTCTCTCATTCGATCTGTCTATCTGTCTATCTCTGTCCTCCCTCTCTCTTCGTCCCCCCCCTCTCTCTCTCTCTGTCCCTCTCATCCCTCCCCCTCCTCTTTCTCTCCCCCCCCTATCTCTCTCATCTTCTCCTCCTCCCGGTCCCCCTCTCCCCTTCTCTCTCGTCCCCCCCCCTCTCCCTCCCTCCCTCATCTCCCCCCTCCGTCCCCCCCCTCCTCCTCTCCCCCCCCCCCCTCTCTCCTCCCACCCTCCCTCCCTCCTCCTCTCCCTCTCTGTCTCCCCCTCCCTTCCCCTCCCCTCCCTGTCCCTCGAGATCCTCCTCTCCTCGTCCTCATCCTCCCCCCCCCCCCCCCTCCTCCGCCCTCTCTCTCTCTCCTCTATCCTCTCCTCCTCTCTCCTCCTCTCTCTCTTCTGTCCCGCCCGCCTCTCTCTCTCCCCTCTCCCCTCCCTCCTCTCTCCCCTTCTTCCTCTCCTCTCACTCTCTCCTCTCTCTCCCCTCCTCATCTCTCCTCGCCCTCCCTCCTCTCCTCCCTCTCCCTCTCTCCTCCCCTCTCTCTCTCGTCTCCCTCTCCGTCTACCTCTCCTCTCTCCTCCTCTCCTTCTCTCTCACCTGCCCCCCTCCTCTCCCTCTCTCTCTCTCTCTCTCTCAATCTCTCACTCCTCTCTGGAAACCTTCCGGAATCAATGTAAATACATTCGGAGTTAATCAGTTCACCCCCAACCGTCAACCTCCCACCCCCCCTCCAACACCCCCCCCCTCCTCCCCCAAAAAGGGGGAAAAAAGAAAAAAAAAGTTTAGAGGCAAATGAACGTGCGTGGTTTCTCCATGCGTTTTATCCTTTTTTTATTTTTATTATCTAATTCCCAGGATTCTGGCGCATCAAGAAGCACGGCTTGTTCTCTGGCGTCAAGAGACTGACGACAAATGGCGATAGACTGATTATCAAATACATTTGTCAATAAGACTGAGAATACCAGTAATCACCTTTTTTTAATCCTGGACAGTTAGGTCACAGTCGGAAAATGCCAGGCTCAGTTTTGTGGGGAAGAACTCAATGATATTTGAGCCGGAGAATATTTATTGCTTTATTTCAGAGCCCGCCCGCCTCCAGTGTGTGTGTGTGTGTGTGTGTGTGTGTGTGTGTGTGTGTGTGTGTGTGTGTGTGTGTGTGTGTGTGTGTTTTGGCAACATTTTCCCTAAGTGATTATCTTATCTTCTTGAAATTTCTTGTTGTTACACTTTCACATGAATGACTTGCAGTAAATGTTTCATTCGAAGCACGTTTCAGATATGAGTCAAATGTTGTACTATGTACATGTCCACAGTAGACAATGTACATGTCCGTATGTCTCGTGACGTTGACTAGTGACTCACCATGTAATCACACCATCATTAATGATCTCTGCTTTATGTGATGGACTATCCGCAATATCCACATTCACGTCTCTTTACTCTTCTGCTTAAAGTGGGGAAAAAAACAACTTCCTCAGACCAGCATTACCCATGAGCACGCTTCTGCTCAAAGTAGGGAAAAAACAACTTCCTCAGACTATCATACCTAATAGCACGCTACTTTCGTCCTACCGAGGCCATCGGGGGCAGTGGATTACGGAATAACGTAATAATAATGATGATGAAGATGATGATGATGAGATGATGATGATGATGATGATGATGATGATGATGATGATAACGCTGTTGCTGCTGCTGCTGCTGCTGCGCGCTGCTGATTGTATTGACACCTTTTATTCTAACCTAACAGAAGCAATTTTAAATGCCGCTACCGAGTCTATTCCAATTTTGAAAGGATCATCAAACCCAAAACATAGTGGAAACATATGGTGGACAAAAGAGTGTGAAGAGGCTGTGGCACATAAAAAAGAATCTTTTTAAACTGTGGTTAAAAGCTGTTATAGCAAAACAAAAGGAAAAGGACAAGAAGAAGATCAGGTCAATTATTCTTCTAATGATATAGACAACAATATAGAAGAACTTTTTTCAAGATATGAAAAGAGCTAAAATTCACAGCAATAAAGTTGTGGCCCGAGCCCAAAAAAACTACTGGACTAACTTTTGCAATACTGAAGTACATGAATCAAAAGATCTACATAAAGTCTGGGCAAAGGTGAAAGAAATGAAAAATGGATTCACGCTACCAATTTTTCCCATAAGGACAGAGAATAAGCAATTTCTAACGTCTAAAGAAAAAGCTGAACTGTTTCTTGACACATTTACTAGCAACAGCTTATCCACAAATCTGGATGCTGATAGTATTCATTACAGAAATAAGGAGGAAAGTACAGATTCCTATGTTGAACTAAATCCTGATAATACACACTATCTTAATGCACCAATTCAGTTTGATGAATTTATTGAAGCACTGGAGTCATTTTCTTCAAATAATTCTTCTGTTGGTTTGGATGGCATTTCTTACCAGCTTCTGATCCATTTACCATTTAATTGGAAAGAATTGTTATTTTCGTTTTACCAAAAATGTTGGTTAAATGAAGCTCTTCCTAAAATCTGGAAGCAGTCATTGCAGTTCCTATTCCAAAGCAAGGTAAACCGAGATCAGATATAAATAGTTATCGACCAATAGCTTTAACTTCTCATGCAGTAAATTATTAGAAAAAATTATACAGAAAAGATTATTTTATCACTGTGAAAAACAAAATATCATTCCTACATGTCAAAGCTGGGTTTAGAAAAGGACGTTGCACAACAGACAACTTAGTTAAACTTACAACTCAAATAAAAAAAACAATTCTCCAAAAGAAAAAGTACACTTGCCACATTCTTTGATGTACGAAAAGCTTATGATAGTGTTTTGGCATGCACGACTTTTATATAAATTGAAAAAAATTGGAATAACAGGTGTAACTTATCATTACATAAGCAATTTATTATCAGATAGGTCAATACAAGTCAGGCTGGGAAATGTCTACTCTTCAGCGAAAAGAATTGATATAGGCATTCCGCAAAGGATCTGTACTAGCTCCATTATTGTTTAATATATTAATTCACGATCTACCAAACTGTCTATCAAAAACAACAAATGTTGTGCAATATGCAGACGATATAGCTATTTGGATCAACACATCTTTGAGGAAACATACTAACAAAAGAACTGTTCATTATGTTCAGAACATATACCAAAGAGAACTTAATAATCTAAATCAATATATGAAAGAAAATGGATTGAACTTGTCTTTTGAAAAGACTTATCTTATGCTTTTTAATAATGGTGAAAATCCTGAAACTCTTCCTCAGTTAGTATTGGATGGAAACCCTCTTGTTTATAAAGCAGTCTGTTAAGTTTTTAGGTGTACATTTAACATCAAAAATTAAATTGGAAAGTTCATATTGAATATTTGATTTGTAAAGCAAGAAAAAGATTTAATTTTTTAAAAAAATCATAAATAAACAGACATGGAGCCAAAATACCAAAACATTACTACACACCTTGCAATTTCTTTAGTTCGATCAGTACTCTCCTATGGCAAGAGGTGTATTTCAGTGCTTCAAATACTCTTTTAAATAAATTACAAAGCATAGATAGTAGGGCTATCAAGCTAGCTCTTGGTGTCCCTATGCACTCTAACACTCATAGAACATATAAAGAGAGCAACATGTTGTCATTAACAGAACATCGAAAATTAGCAGTTTCGAAATATGTAATCAGAAGCCTGTCTATCGTTAATAATACACAGGAGGAAATATTTCTAAATGCAGAAACAGAGTTCCCAAAGAGAGCAAAAAACATAACACTTCTTCAGCCTATCAGGAATTTTACTGAAGACGTTATGAGTAAAAGCAAATAGACATTCACAATATTTCAGTCATGCCTATTATACCAATGATACCACCATGGGAACAAAGAAAGGCAAAGTTTGATATAGAATACAGCAGTTACAACAAAAATGAAGAAGAGAATTTATTAGTTACTGACGTTCGCCTTCATTTAGATTCAAAATATTCAAATCATCTAAAAATTTTCACTGATGGCTCCGTCTTAGAAACGTCAGACAGACAGTGGTGCAGGTTTTTTGTTATTCCTTCACTCAGAATAGAAAAGTCATATCATTTAGGCAAAGGTGTTTCAATATTTACATCTGAATTGTACGCAATAATGCAAGCTTTAGAATTCATTTGTGATCTACCTTATTCCATTTATAACATCTTACTATGTGTTGATTCAAAATCAGTTTTTACAAACGCTCAAGCAAAATAGCTGCAACAGTCGTAACGATATTGTCTTTGAAATTAAGTATTTAATTCATCGTATTGCTATAAAAGGTATTGGTATTGACTTTTGCTGGGTGCCATCTCATTCTCTCTGGGCTCTTTTGGAATGAGGTTGCTGATAGAGCTGCTAAACGAGGAGCTTTCAATAACTCTGACACAGTTTCAAATGAGAAATTAGCATTATCAGCAGATGAAATGTACTCCCTGTTGGAAAAAATCCACTTGTACTAGCCCATCTGCTTCTAGATCTAAAGTCTTGACATATAGTAGACCTATAATTAGTTTACTGTGTACAAAAATACGACTAAACTCGTGGAAAGCTAAGTACGTAAAAGTTAATTGTATTTGCAATCTTAAACTGTCAATTCATCACTTACTATTAGAATGCCCAATTTTGCTCGCTAGATACCGAATGAATAATATGGAGTTTTTTTTCTGAAGTATGATAACACAAGGGACATTCTGAATGATGAAGAAATTGACATTATCTTAATTGCAAAAGTTATTCTATCCACACCTATTGGAAGATTACTTTGAAGTTTTATTTCACTTGTTCTTATTTTCATCGTAATGTCAAAGTCTACGTAGTAAAAACAGTCAGTTGTTTGCCAACACGATGAATAACTGGTTGCCTTTTCAATTCATCGTCGTTGGTAACACGATGAATAACTGGTTGCCATTTCAATTCATCGTCGTTGGTAACACGCAGAACACAATGTTGTCACTGCTGCGTTTAAACTGGCCCCTTCCCTCCCCCCCCCCCCCCCCCCCCCCCCCCCCCCCCCCCCCCCCCCCCCCCCCCCCCCCCCCCCCCCCCCCCCCCCCCCCCCCCCCCCCGTAAGCCTAAGAAGATTGAAGATGAGAGGTGTTTTCGTTGCTGCTCTTGTCTTAATGTTCAGACCAATGTTTTCTGCTATGTGTGGTTTGTGGGCCCCGTGATTTTGGTGATATTACTCACAGACGTCAATAATACCTTAACTGTGATTACGATATACAAGCTGGATGTCTGCATTATAACAATGAAGAAAGAACTACAGTCTATAAATCTCAGGCAAATTCACTATGGCAGTATAGAACATTTTTCTCAAGAGTGTTTAACAGATATCAGCAGCATCTGTGTGTTTATACACCAGAAGGGCTGTTGTTATTGTTGCTGTTGCTGTTCTTGTTGTTTTTTGTCGCTATTGTTGTTGTTGTTGTTGTTGTTGTTGTTGTTCTTCTTCTTCTTTCTTCTTCTTCTTCTTCTTCTTCTTCTTCTTCTCTTCTTCTTCTTCTGGTCGTCGTCGGTCGGTCGTCGTCGTCTTTCTTCTTCTTTCTTTCTTCGTCTTCTTTTTTCGTTTTTCTTCTTCTTCTTCTTCTTTTCTTCTTCTTCTTCTTCTTCTTCTTCTTCTTCTTCTTCTTCTTCTTTCTTCTTCTCCTTTTGTCGTCGTCGTCGTAGTCGTCGTCGTCGTCGGTCGTCACTCTTCTTCTTCTTCTTCTTCTTCTTCGTGGTTGTTGCGGTGTTGCTTGTTGTGGTTGTTGTTGTTGCTGTTGTTTTTTGCTGCTCTTGTTGTTGCGGTTGTTGTTGTTGTTGTTGTTGCTGCCTGCTGTTGCTGTTGCTGCTGCTGTGGTGCTGTTGTTGTTTTTTTGCTTGCTCTTGTGTTTGTTGTTGTTGTTGTTGTTGTTGCTGTTGTTGTTGTTGTTGTTGTTGTTGTCATTCACTCTGGCACCGACCGTCCCATCTAATGCCTACACTTGCAGCCCCAGTGGAAGCACGTGATCGTGGAGGTGGGGGAGAAGAACCTGTACGCCCCCCAGTTCAGCCAGGCCACCTACAACTTTCTCCGTCTACCGCTACGCCGCCCTCGGCACCCACATCGGCACGGTCATCGCCAGGGACAGCGACAGCGACCCCTACTAAAACCGCCACTTCACCATCTACGCCCCGCCCCGCCAGTCCTCCGCTGATTACGTCAACGTGACGTCACTGGGTGACGTAGTGCTGGCCCGGACGCCGCCGGACGGGGTGGGGGTGCTGGGAGGTGGGGTGCTGGGGGTGGACAACGGGTCTCCGCAGAGAAACGGGCACCACCACGGTGCTGGTCATTGTGGAGGACGTCAACCGTGAGGCCGCTGCTGTGTCTGTCTGTCTGTCTGTCTTACTTTCTTGACGTTTTAGACGCATACGCTTGCGTCCATCCACTCGCAGATGCACGTGCACACTTGCACACACACACACACACACACACACACACACACACACACACACACACACACACACACACACACCGACGCGCGCACGCACTCGCGCTCACACACCACACACACACACACACACGCACGCACACACACACACACACACACACACACACACACACACACACACACACGCGCGCGCGCGCGCGCGCGCGCGCGCGCACCGCACGCACGACGCACGTGGGCACAAATAAGCAAATACAGTTCAGTTCGTGTGTCCGAATTTTCAATTGCTCGCACGCATTCGCACATTTACACAGAGGATCACACCATGCACACATATACACAGACCATGCACACACACATACACAGACCATGCACACATATACACAGACCATGCACGCACATACACAGAGGGTGACACCTTGCATACATATACACAGAGGGTGAGATCATGCACACACATACACAGACCATGCACACATATACACAGACCATGCACACATATACACAGACCATGCACACATATACACAGAGGGTGACACCATGCATACATATACACAGATCATACACACATATACACAGAGGATGACACCATGCACACATATACACAGACCATGCACACATATACACAGACCGTGCACACATATACACAGACCATGCACACATATACACGGACCATGCACACATTTACACAGGCCATGCACACATATACATAGAGGGTGACACATGCACACATATACACTGACCATGCACACATATACACAGAGGATGACACCATGCACACATATACACAGACCATGTACACATATACACAGAGGGTGACACCATGCACACATACACACAGACCATGCACACATATACACAGACCATGCACACATATACACAGACCATGCACACATATACACAGAGGATGACACCATGCACACATATACCCAGAGGTTGAGACCAAAAAAAAAAGTAATAAATAAACAAAATGAAACCACCAAATATGTAAATAAGTAAATCAGTCAATCAAGTAATCAACCAATAAATCAATTAATAGTGAAATGAAACAATGAACAAGTAAATATGTGCCATTTCAACGTACTATTCAACAGTGACATTTGCCATTGATAATGGGAGAAGGGGAGCATCACCCATGAACGAAAACAAGAACCAGTGGCTGCACACACCATGACTTGATACTCCGGTGCAAGGCCATGCTGAAGAAGTCGAGGTATTATTATAGACAGCACGATTATATTGTGTTGATAATCTGGGTGTGTCTGAAATT
>JADBJO010005812.1:0-10000 GCA_016801955.1 Conus betulinus
GTTGCAAAAGAGCTTCAGCGTTACCGGACAGAGACATTGCCGCACTCGGCGAAACCCGCCTTGCTGATGAAGGGTCCCTGACAGAAGAGGGAGGTGGGTACACCTTCTTCTGGAAAGGAAAGCGCAAGCTGAGGTCAGGATACATGGTGTTGGATTTGCCGTTAGAACGGCACTGCTGAAGAACATACCAGCCCTGCCAGGTGGAATCAAGTGAACGTCTCATGAAATTGCGCATTCCCCTCAGCAAGTCCAGATACCTCACAGTCATCAGAGCGTACGCTCCTACGCTCAACAGCCCGGATGAAGACAAAGAGCAGTTCCATGAATACTTTGACCAGGCCATCAGGTCAACATCACAAAGTGACAAACTTGCACTCGGCGAATTCAACGCCAGAATAGGAAAGGGCTCCAGCAGCTGGGAAGGCGTTCTGGGCGGACACGGAGTAGGCAAGGTCAACGACAGCGGCCTGCTCCTCCTCGGCAAGTGTGCCGAACACAGCCTTGGCATCACCAACACCTTGTTCAGGATGGCAGACAAGTACAAGACAACCTGGATGCACCCGAGGTCAAAACACTGGCACGTGATCGATTTTGTCATTGTACGCCAACACGACATCAGGGACGTCCGAGTGACTCGCGCCATGAGAGGTGCTGAATGCTGGACTGATCACAGGCTGGTCAGGGCTGTAATGACGCTGGACATCGCTCCGCCTCACAGAAAACGACCCAAGACTGTTGGGGTCTCCTACAATGTCACCAGGCTGAAGAATCCAATCTGCCTGGCAAAATTTCAAGAAGTACTTGATGAAAAAATTCCAGGACGGACTGACCTCCGTAGGCAGCTCTGAGAAATGGTCCTCCTTTCAAGGATACCGTCGCTGAGACTGCAAAGGATGTGCTTGGTGCCAAAAACTAGAACGCATGAAGACTGGTTCGACGAAAAACGATGAAAAGATCAGAGAAGCCCTCCTTACTAAGAACAAGGCTTTATTATCGAGTGGCAGAATGACCCTGTCCTCCGTCTCCAAGCGTGAAAGATTTAAAACTCTACAGGCAAAAGTCCAGTCCGACCTTCGACTGATGCAGGACCAGTGGTGGCAAGATAAAGCGGCCGAAGTCCAGCATTACGCGGATACCCACAATTCCAAGAAATTCTTTAGCGCTCTGAGGACAGTCTTTAGCCCCTCTATATCGGGCGGCTCCCCGTTGTTGTCCCCGGACGGTTCGACCCTGATCAAAGACCAAGAGGGCTTGAACAAGCGCTGGCAAGAGCACTTCAGTAACCTGCTTAATCGACCCTCATCGGTCGACGCAGACGCACTGAACCAGATTCCCCAGCAGCCAGTGCAAGACTCGCTCGCAGAACCCCCGACCATAGACGAAATTAAGAAGGCGATCCGTCAGACAAACTCAGGGCAGAGGGTCGGGAAAGGACGGCATTCCTGCCGAGATTTACAACGCGGCAGGCCCCAACGCCCTCGAAGCCTTTCATGACGTCCTGCTGAGTATCTGGGAAGAGGAGGAGATGCCTGATGATTTCCGTGATGCCCTGATTGTCTCCCTCTACAAGAACAAGGGAAGCAAATCTGACTGTGGGAACTACAGGGGCATCTCTCTCCTCTCTATTGCAGGGAAGATCTTTGCCAGAGTTATACTCAACAGACTTATCATAGTATCGGAGCAGAACCTCCCGGAGGGACAATGCGGCTTCAGGCCTGGCAGAAGTACTACTGATATGATCTTTGCCATCCGAAACTTCAAGAGAGGTGCATTGAACAAAACATACCCCTATTCTGTTTTCATAGATCTGACCAAGGCTTTTTGACATGGTCAATAGAGAGGGCCCTCTGGACAGTCCTAGAGCGCATCGGATGCCCGCCAAAGTTATATCGATGATCAGGCTTTTTCACGACGGCATGACTGGCCAGGTTCTCTCTAACGGGAATCTGACGGAAGCCTTTGCAATCAGCAACGGAGTTAAACAGGGCTGTGTAATAGCTCCAGTCCTATTTAATGTGTTCTTCATCTGTATGCTGTCCCATGCCGTCCGCGACCTGGAGAAAGGGGTCTACATTCGCTACCGTTTGGATGGCTCCGTTTTCCACCTGTGTCGTCTCACTGCCAAAACAAAGAGCATGCAAACCCTCCTCCAAAAAGTCCTCTTTGCTGATGACTGCGCCCTTGTGGCCCATGCAGAATCCGACCTGCAGATGATGCTAGATCGCTTCTCTGAGGCCTCAAAGCTCTTCGGCCTGAGTGTCAGTCTCGGCAAGACGGAGGTGCTTCACCAACCTGCACCAAACACCCACCCACCTGCACCCAGCATCATTATCGACGACGCACCACTTGCCAATATCGAACATTTCAAGTACCTGGGAAGCACCATCTCCTGTGATGGCTCCCTGGATAAAGAAATCGTCTCTAAAATCGGCAAGGCTAGCCAGGCAGTGGGCAGACTCAGCACCCGGGTGCTCAACCAACACAGTATCCGACTATCAACGAAACTGAAGGTCTACAATGCGGTGGTACTCCCCTCCCTTCTCTGCGGTTGTGTAACATGGACACTGTATCGCAGGCACTTAAAAAAACTGGACTACTTTCACATGCGAGCGCTCCGTTCCATACTCCATACTCGGAATCAGCTGGCAAGACCACATCACCAACCTGGAGGTCCTGGAACTTGCCAACTCCACCAGCGTTGAGTCCATGCCCATCAAGGCCCAGCTTCGATGGGTGGGGCATGTCATCCGTATGGAGAAGTTTAGGATGCCAAGACGCCTGATGTATGGTGAGCTACAGCTCGGCAAGAGAAACCAAGGCCGCCCAAAGCTGCGATACAAAGACACTGTGAAAAGCAAACATCCAGTGGTGTCACGTCAAGCCGAGAGAACTGGAGGAGCGTGCTATGGACAGACCAAAATGGAGAGTCTCGGTCAACAAAGCCGCTGCAAACTACGAAGAAGCGCGACGCCAGAAGCTCACCGATGCCAGACAAAGCGACACAGGGCTGCATCAGCAGTGATCACAACAACGGACTTCCAATGCCCCCACTGTTCGAGACTCTGCGCCTCCAGGCTAGGACTGCAGAGCCACCTTCGCGTGCATCGATGAGCTGCAGAACGTAAATGTCATCATCGGATCCGATGAACAACCAACGCACGCACGCATCCTTCATGTATGCCCACCCAAACCCAGTGTCTTCAGGTGTTACAAGCCACACGACGACGACGCTGACAGACTCACGACGACGACGTTGGCAAGACTTACGACGACGACGACGGTGACGGTGACCAGACGAATCTGCCTGCAAAAGACGCGGATGACACAGGTGACGGTGACACACAGGGCTCCACAATATCTGCGGCATTCGCAGTCACCGCCAACACAACGGCGACATCGACGACTACCACCAACCACAGTCACAACTCACACCCACGGCGGCGACGACACCTCAAGGGCGGCGATCACAGAGCGAGGAGTCAGCGATACGGGGGATCAGCAGCGGCGGCGACAACAGCAACGACGCCACCAGCAACGGCGATAAACAGCAACGGCGACACAGCAACGGCGCAAACAACCCAGCAACACCAGCAACGGCGCCAGCAGCAACAAGCGACACTAGCAACGGCGCCAGCAGCAACGGCGCCAGTTGCAACAGCGACACTAGCAACTGCGCCAGCAGCAACGGCGCCAGCAGCAACGGCGACGTTAATGGCCAGGCTGTGAAGACCCGACGGATGGGGAGAAAGAGAAAAGCGATATAGCATCGGAAAAAGTGGGGAGGACTGGGACAACAGTCCGGGCACAGCAGGATGGGCAGTGCAGGTGGGGTAACCGCAGGCACCTGCCACGATCGTCGGACAGCCAGGGACAGGAATGCCAGCAACTGGCCATCCACAGCTCCCCGACTAAAAACGGCCCTGACCCGCCTGGTGTACCGGGGCCCACAGGATGGTGGGAATGCGCCCTCACCTGCACTTGAGATGGCGGTTACCTTCCAATCGTAGATATGCGTAACTACATACATCACTAAGGTAACCCCCTTCCCAGGATTTTCTTTACGCACCCCAGAGCCTACTAGCTCCACAAGCAAGTACATTTATCACTATCTCACTTTGTTCATACCACCAAGTTACACTCCTCTTTGCGCTGCAGCATACACAAGAGCTACTTCATAATACACACACACCCCCAAAACACATTCTCAGTCATATTGTAACATCCACAACAAAATATGTCTCGATTCCAAAGAAAACCAATGGGACAGGACGACTATATCTCCGCGCCAATCACCCACGGCATGAACATTCTCCCACAAATCACCCGCAATGTAGGAACAATCGTAACCTATGTTATTGAATCAGGGTACCCACCCTATACAAAACCGCGCCGCTCGACACTAGTACCTCTTCATACAACTACACAATACTTATCCCTTCCAATAACTTCCATGACACGGCACAATCATAACCTCTACAGCACCCAGTGCCAACACACCCTGTCTATGCTTCCCGAAAGCATTTCCGTACGAAACCCCCGACACGAGTAAGTACCAATTCAATGCTAACACCAAGAACGAACCAATGACAATTTATTTTATATTTTCGTTCAAAACTTCATAATCAAATTTCTTTCTTTTCTTTTTCCTTTTTCCTCCGTTTCCACCTCTCAACACAACCCGCTGGTCAAAACCCACCAACAACACACTTTTCTCAGCTTGCTTCGTTTTCGTCCTTATTTTTCCCTCCATTTCTTCCTCTTCCTTTTCCCTAAGAAAACTTAAAATTGATTCAAAACATGAGCTCATATTGTTTACACCTTTGTACAAGTTGACGGAAATGTGCACAAGACAACGCCATCCTTAACTAACACTACACCACTATCACCTTAATTAACTCAACATACCTGATACAAACACAACATGACAACTGCGGCTGGCCACCCCAGCACCTGAACCTCAGGGTCGCAGCACACCGAAAACACCGAGAACTGCTCGACCAAGAGCAAAACGCTCACGAGGGTCGGCTCACCATGTCAGACCGGAAGTCTGACCCACAGCGCCAACGCTGGCACCAGAAGTGCTAGCCACCCGGCCCCCACCAAACTTTAATGCTTGATGACTCAGCACTCACTCCTCGCTGAGTTTTGAACTCTACACGCACCGCACGTGAAACGGGACTCCGCACAGACCACACGAAACTAAACAGGGGACGGAAGGCTAACCCCCCTCTCTCCCCACACTTATCCCTTTCCTGCCTGTGCATGGTAGCACACGCACACCCAATATATGAATGGAACGTACAGGTATCTAACACCCCCACCCCACCATCCTTCCTGAACCCAACTACCATACATAGCCCGATGAGCCTACACCCCCAATCGTGGAAGGATGCTACGGATCGACACAGAGCCGTCGGCGCGTCTGTATGATGATTTCCACGCTGATCAGATCGGTGACAATGATCATACACAATATAGTACAGCACACCACACTGACATCAGCCTACACCCCCCCCCCCCCCCCCCCGCAGCCTCCCTCCAACTGCCACTCCCCCCCCCCCCCTCCCTCATACTCACCCAACCCCCACACCACCCCCACCCCCACACTCACCAGGGCCGCAGTGATCAAGGCACGGGTCGACGTGGAATCCGTCACATTGCTGAAACACACACACACACAACGTCCAAGTGATGGGATGGAAAGGCCAACCCTTTTGCCCTCCATTCCCTATGTCTATACATCTACAGGCACGATATTCTGCACTGGGTGTTCAGCCTTTCTTCCTCCCCAAACGACAATGTCTTACGGTCATAAAAATAATGTTTTGATCACTGAAGAAATTTTAAAAAGGTATCTGAAATAACTCCGCCAGATAACACGGACAGACGAATGAAAAAACACGACGACGCGCTTCGACCTCTTAGGCCTTTCTTCGGGCAAGTTCAACGACATTCGGGACAACGAAAACGAAGAATAAGCAATCACTTAATAACGCCCATCTTGCGGGGGGAGGAGAGACTGCGAATGTGCTCGTAAAGGACTGCAGGGAAACAAATCTACCGCTGTGCCGTGGTTAGGGAGAGAAACCAAAGGAAACTAGGGGTAGGCAATGGGGGCTATGGATATGCAGTGAGGATGGTTGTTGACCGGGTGAAAGACAGGTTAAAATGCAGGCGTTATTTCATGCAGTGATGTCACATGAATACGTGTTACATAAAAGACGTTGACAGATGGACAGCAAGGTCTTCCACTTCTTGCAGATTTCCAAGAATGGAAGCCTGTGCAGATCCGACTGCCCCGCCTCCGCCATGAAACCCCACGACCCGTCTGCATCGCCCATGGACTTGAATAACATGTGCATATCGGATGCAGAGGGAGGGCAGGGGGTGGGGGGGGGGGGGGGGGGGGGCGTAAATGGAGACCGCAGCAACCATTTTCTTTGCTCAGCATCACGATATCAACTGTGATAGCCTACACAACGGAAAATGCTTAATGAGCTGATGACATTTCATTATCAAGAGAATTTACAGCTTCTTTCCTCCTATGATGGGGGTGTTAGTTTTATATCGCCAAGCCCTATGGCTTTAAAGACGAAAAAAAACAAAACAAAAGACCCCCGCCCCAACCATCCTCAGTGTCAAAACCCGAAAAGCTCCCTACATTTCAGTTTCGGCTGCCAAATGCTGTTATACATAGGATACAATACTCTTGGAGCATCGTAACTCGAAAGTCGGCTTTTGAAAAACGCGTACGATGCTCGTCATAAAACTGCAATAGTTTCGGTTGGAAACAAGACGCCGGTATTTATGCATCAATATCTTTCAAAGGAGACTGGCTTCGTTAAAAAAATAAGTGTACTTTACAAACATATGTTCTTCATCACACTGGAGTCCCCGTAAAAACACTTACAAATGTTCACAAAATAAGCTCTTAACAGAATATGAAAAGGATATTTGAAAGTATTGACACACAAAATGCGCTCAGTGCTGTGGTTGTAAAAGAGGCCTTCTTCATGACATTGCAAGTCAGTGTTACAGTCGCGTCATACCTCGGTGTTATGTAAAGAGCCACTGTCAACGTCGGCAGAATCGCTTCACTGTTTTAGAACTTTAGTGGATTGTTCTAACACACACACACACACACACACACACACACACACACACACACACTCTCTCTCTCTCTCTCTCTCTGCAACAGCAACAAACATAGCATACATACTTGTGTCTTTGTGGGCAAAAGGAATGGGGAAAAAAGGGGAAGAGCGGTGGAGGAGGGTGGGTGGGTAGTGAGGACAAGCGCCCGCGCGCGCGCGTGCACCTGTGTGTGTGTGTGGTGTGTGTGTGTGTGTGTGTGTGTGTGTGTGTGTGTATGTATGTGTGTGTGTGTGTGTGTGTGTGTATGTGTGTACGAGCGCGCGCGTTTTCTAAAATGCTGAAGTTTTAGTCAGTGTGGGTGGTTTGATATGTGAGGAAGTCTTTCTTGCGTTCCACATTGTTGATGACGTGGAGGCGATTGATGAGACCGAATACTTTTCGTGTGACCGAATACTTTTACGTGTGATTTACAATACTTTAGTCCTTACGTACAGACGGACACCACTTTCACACAGCAAGCAACAAGCCCACGCTTACGGTTTTCTTGGTCACAACAGGCACGTGCATACGTAACTGAACGACGACACTATCAGCAGAATGGAAGTTGCAAAACATTATTGTAAAATGTTAAAAGTATGTGTCACAAATGTTTAAGAAAAAGAAAATGACAAACGCACTGTTTACTGGTCAAATAAACCATTGGTGACCCATTCAAGCCTACCCTCCTTTCTCTCACACTCGCACATGTTCATGACTACACTTCGGTCAGGTATAACTTTCAATGTGTGGTTCACCCGCCAATAGTATCTTTCCACGTGCTATTTGTCATTAATTTTTGGTGTTGTTGTTCTTGCTCATAACAGATTCAGTGGGATCATAAGAAAACGACCAAAAAAAAAGAAAAAGAAAAAAAAAAAAGAAGAAAAAAAAAAAGAGAAAAACCAAAGAAAATGCCGCGGCCATGAGTTTCGTTTTCTTAAATGAACTGCCAATGCTTAAACACGTGCGGATACAATCTGCGAGTATCAACAGAAAAAAAAAAAAAAAAAGCAGTGTGGGGGGGGAATCGACTCACCTTTTACATCTGTCTACCCCAGACGAAAGTGCGTTGAGAAAAAAAAAAAAAAAAAAAAACAAAAACAAAACCAGTTGGACTGGGCCGTGACAAAGCAAACAGACCCTTTTCTTCTCCCCACCGTGTCATATTCACATTGTGTCGGGGCAGCGTTCTTGTCTACACAGCAGACCTACGCGGTGAAGGCACAACACACACGCACTTCTTTATGCATGTCCCCGGGCCCTTCGCAGCCACGTCTGAAAGTCTGCAGTGGTTTGCTAGAGATGGAAATCACACGATCCGAAAAGACGGCAATCGTGAGTTATAGGCGCTTTTTCAACTTGCACGTTTCTCCCCCCACCCCCACACCCTGTCTCTCTCTCTCTCTCTCTCTCTCTCTTTTACTTTGCGTGGGAGCCTCTTTGATCTCGGTGTGGGTCTCCATCTGTGACTAGTTTCCCCTGCCAAGATATTTTAAGTTCGTGAACTTCTCTCCGTTGTGCACGGGATTTCTCTCTCTCTCTCTCTCTCTCTCTGAGAGAGAGAGAGAGAGAGAGAGAACAAGGGTTATCTCTTTTTGTCCCTGTGTGCAAGGGTCCCCCATCCCCATCTGTGTGTGTGTGTGTGTGTGTGTGTGTGTGTGCATGAGGTTCTCTCTCTGCGTAAGCGCGAGGCTCTCTTTTTCCTTGTGCAGAAGTCTTTGTCAGAGGGGTCTCACTCTCCATTTATCTATCTGTGCGTTCACACACACACACACACACTCATACACACACACACACACACACTCACACACAAACACACACACACCACTCTCTCTCTCTCTCTCTCTCACACACACACACACTCACTCTCACACACACACAACACACACACACACACACGCATATTGATATGTATATACACACATACATACATATGTGTGGGTGTGTGCGTGCGAGCGCGCACGTGCATGAGTACGTTTGCGTGCGCATGCATGCGTGCGTGCATGCATGCATGTGTGCGTGTGTGCGCGCGCGCCCGCCCGTGTGTTGTGTGTGTGTGTGTGTGTGTGTGTGTGTGTGTGTGTGTGTGTGCGTGCGCGCGCGCGCACGTGTTTGTAAACATTACAACCCTCAGGTCAAAATCGCCCAGGAATGTTGACACATGCCAACGTGCATTGCAGACAAGCGCCCACAATGGCCGAGTCATGGAATATTTCCCACCCGTTTGGCTGAAGGCGGGGTCTCCAGCAACATGCCACCAGGTCCGCGCAGTCGCCTTGCACCTGCCGACCGGTACACGGCATGAATTGTGAATGACATGGAACCGTCTTGCTCCTGGTGCATACTGCCCACGGCCTTTTACGCCGCGTCCCACCGCAGAAGTGACCATGCTTGCAAAGCGATCCCCAAAGGAAAAATACCTGAAGCCGGCCTGTCCATGCTCGTCAACCGTTCGATTTCCCGACGAGGATATTAAGCCGTGTGTCTGTCAACAGCGCGAATCTTGGCTCAGAGATACAGGGGATGGAGGACATGTATCTTTGGTGTTTCGTTTTCTTATGAGTTTACGGCGCGTATGAAAGGCATTCTCCATTTCCTGTTGAGGTGATTTGGCTCTATTGTTCCTGTGTTGTCAGGGCTAGCTAGTGTTTTACACTTCACCGCTAAGAGCGTGCAACTATCACGTCTGAGGCAAAACTTATACATGGTGGTTCTCACGCGGACCACGGTAATGCTGCTTATAGCCTAGCCGACTCACGTGCATAAAGGCTGCGACCAGGCAGTAGGCCGACCTCAACGGACCTCCACGACGAAAAACAAGCTGACAGGCGGGATAACCCCAAGGGGGCAGCTCAAACAACTGACT
>JADBJO010005812.1:15000-25000 GCA_016801955.1 Conus betulinus
TGTCACGGACATGACAGTGTGAGGCCCCCAAAACCCACTGTGACAGGCAGGCAGCCAGAGAGAGGTGCTGGGCTCTACAGTGTCACGACATGACGAGAGGCCCCCAAAACCCACTGTGACAGGCAGAGCAGGCCAGAGAGAGGTGCTGGGCTCTAACAGTGTCACGATCGTGGATGAAAATGAAGACGCGGCAGTAAATCGCAAGTAAAGTGGAGAAGAAGAGATGAAGAATTCGTTTGGGAATTACCTTTGACCCCGAATCAATCAACTTATCCGTCAAACAGGTTTGAGAGTGTGAGCAATTTAAGTTAAGCACGGAGATGGACAAATAGACAGGCAGATAGAAGATGGATAGAGAGATAGATAGATAGATAGATAGATAGACAGAAGACAGACCAGAAAGACAGACGGGATAAAAAGACAGATGGATGGATAAAAAAAAGACAGATGGATACATACATGAATAGACAAACAGGGAGGCAGGGTAACATGGACAGAGAGAGAGAGATAGACAGACAGGTAGATAGATAGACAGACAAACAGACAGAAGGGTAGATAGATAAAGATGGTATTACGGATAGATAGATAGATAGACAGGACGGATAGATAATATATACAGGAATAGACAAAACAAATAAATAGTGAGATAAAAAAACAGACTGGCTAATAGAAAGTCTGACAGACAGATAGATGGGCAGATAGATAGAAAGACAGATAGATAGAAAGGTAGCCAGCCAGCCAGATAGATAGACAGATAGGTAGACAGGTAAGTAGATAGATGATAGACATATCAACACACACACACACACACACACACACACACACACACAGCACACACACACACACACACGAAGACACGCATCTCCCCTCCCCCTCAACAAAACATACACATAATATACACTGTTTACATGCACAGATATACAATTAGTTTGACTAGTAAATTACATGTTGTTGTTTATAACCAAGCCAACCACGGGCGTTATATCAGAACTGACAGCCAAAGAAAATCAGAACTAGGAACAACTTAATCACCAAGATCAAAATCCTACACGGAGTCAAAACCTGAAACAAAACCAAAAACGAAAGAAAAAGCTTCCAGAAGAATGTCTTTGCTTAATCTCACTTCACATATCAATCAGATCAGCTCCACATATCGATTTTGTTTCACAGAAATCCTATCCTGGAAAAGAAATAAGCAAACAAAGACATGTTTCTAAGTCTCATCCAAAATATATCCAATAAAAAATGGGTAGCTGTATTATATTGATTTTGGGTAATGCAAATAAAACTCGGTTGTGCGAGGGGCGCCGCCCAATACCAATCGATTTGTCCCCCCCCCCCCCCCTCCCCTCCCCGCACCGATCTAACCCCCACACCATTACAACAGGTAAAAGTGACGAAGAAAGGGGGGAGCATTGTTCAGTGGTCTAAGGGCCGTTGGTCCAACCATTGGTGGTCCGGGGTCCCAAGGTTCATTGTTCCCAAGGTCCGTTGGTCCCACAGTTCATTGGTCCAAGGTCACGTTGTTGGTCCCAAGGTCATTGGCCCAAGTCATTGGTCCCAAGGTTCGTTGGTCCCAATGTTGGTCCCAAGGTCCGTTGGTCAAGGTTCATTGGTCCCAAGGTTCGTTGGTCCCAAGGTTCATTGGTCCCAAGGTGTCCCAAGGTCATTGGTCCCAAGGTTCGTTGGTCCCAAGTTAATGGTTCCAGTTGGTCCAAGATTCCCAAGGTCCATTGGTCCCAAGGGTCCGTTGGTCGTTGTCCCCAAGGTTATTGGTCCCAAGGTCCGTTGGTCCCAAGGTTCATTGGTCCCAAGGTCCGTTGTCCAAGGTTTTGGTCCAAGGTCCGTTCATGGTCCCAAGGTTAGAACCGTTGGTCCGGAAGGTTCATTGGGTCCCAAAGTTCGTTGGTCCCAGGATATTGGTCCCAAGGTTCGTTGGTCCGCAAGGTTCAGTTGGTCACCAAGTTCGGGTTCCCAGGCGGAGGTTACATTGGTCCCAAGGTCGTTGGTCCAAGGTGAATACTCCCCAGTATGTCCCGAGGTCCGTTTTTACAGATTTATATGGACCTTGGGAAGTCGGAACTTGGGGACCAATGGACCTTGGGACCCAATGGCATGACCCCAAGAAAGGCATTCAAAGGCAAGCAGAAATAAGACTACATAGCCAGATCGTCGAACAGACACTGCAGGGAAGAACAATAAAAGTCCAGTCTGGACAGCCCGGCTCTCTTCCGACATCGTCGCGTCTCGACAGTCCTACAGTTGCAATGGACTAATCTTGGGAATTTCCTCGCCCTTTACAAAGACCAAAGCGAGGCAGTGAAAGTTAAACTCACATGTAGCTACTGAACAATGTTTGGGGGTATGTTTCCAGAAACAGAAGGGGACAAACTCATTTCATTTTGGACTTGTTTGCGAAGGAGACGGGATCCAAATGAATAAATTATCAAATTGATGAGAGGAGTTGTAGTCAAGGATTCGTTTCACACCACACACACACACACAACAACACACACACACACACACACCACAACACAACCACCACCACCACCATCATACCACACACAGGTACCCACACCACACCATACCACACAGCACCATCAACCAACACCCACTCCCACACACACACACACACACACACACACACTACACCACCCACCACCACGACCACCAACCACCCCCCCCACCCACCGCAGAAGCAGAGAGCAGAGAGAGAGAGAGAGAAAGAGACAGACGAGAGAGACAGACAGAGAGACAGACAGGGCCAGAACAGACAGACGGTGGCTCACCTCACCTCATAGCAGGCGTTCATGAATCGAAGCCTGACATTGGTCAAGGGCTTTTTCATAGTCCACATCCATTGAGGATCCGAGCCTTCTGAACCCTTCACACCGCTCGCAACAGCCTCCGCGCCTGAGCCGCCGCGCCCAGAAGAACCTTAACTCTTCACAGCTCTGCCCATGCTTCACCAGCACCACGTTAGTAGCGTTCCAATGCACAAAATCCACTAGAAACCCTCTGGTTAACACAACTGACACTGTCTCCATTCTACACACGTTCTTTTTTTTTTAAGAATCTGAAGCCAGAACAGAAACGATTTCTGTGAAGCACACTTCTCATGTCAAGTTTTCCGTTATGTTACGGGTTCGTGCAACGTGACTGACAGTTTATTTCATCCTGAAATGGGGAAGGATCGAGGTCCTCTTTGAAAAAAACACAGCGATGATACCTATGTAGGAACACGGTTTGAACAAACGGTTGAAATGCCATTCCCCTCCTGACACTCCTCATGCCTCCTACACTCTCGCCCCGCTGACTCTCCTCCCCTCCCCCCCCCCAAAAAAAAAAAAAAAAAAAAAAAAAAAAAGAGAAAACGAAAGGAAACCAACAGCTTTGAAATTTTCCCGGCCATACTGTGCGATTTGTTTGCAAAGTGTGTTTTATAACGTTCTTTTTCTGAATCATTCGTAGAAGTAACGCAAACCTCTCATATTTACCAAGTTCATCTGGGGGAGACATTCCGACCTTAAATGTGGCGAATGGTGTGGGTTTGTGTGGGTGTGTGTGAGTTGTGGTGTGTGGGTGGTGTGTGTGTGGTGTGTGTGTGTGTGTGTGTGTGTGAATGATGGAGAGAGAGCGCAGAGACAGACAGACTGAGAGAGACAGAGACAGACAGACAGAGAGAGCCAGAGAGAGAAATAGTCATAAATTATTATTAACACAACGTCATCCAAATCGCCGTGTTTTTTTTTTTTTTTCTTAATTACGTGGTTTCCTCATCAAGAAATCAGCCTTTTTCTTCACCCACCGATTTCCAACCTCCCAATTACACCCCTCCGTGTTGTAACGTGTCACGATTTATGTTTACACCGTCCATCGATTTCCAGCCTCCCATTTACACTCCTCCCTGTAACGTGTCACGATTATTCTTTGTGCCGTCCACACAGATTTCCGACCTACCATGTGAAAGTCTCCCTTACGACAGTTAAATTTCTCATACGACCCACAAGGATGGTGTCAACTCTAAGCCTTTTTAATGTATTGAGGAAACAAAGAGTCCTCTGAAAAAAAAAATGGAAGCAACAATTTCATTTCTTGCCGAGTCGAAGCTGGAGATTTTTGTGCTAATGTCTACGCTGCATGTTCTGCTTTTCAGTTTGTTACCTCCTCCTGCATTTACGTGATCATTTCGTAGCTAAAGAACCACTTTGAATTCAATATTAACCCAGACAATCTTTAAATTCGCAGTTACATATCAGACAAGTGTGTCCGAATGGTGGAGAACAATACGTAAGAAAGCGAGACAGGATACGAAAAGAAAATCCTTATCATTTTCATGTAGATTGAAATTGCCTCATCAGGTAAAACCTCAGCAATGATATTGCTACATTATAACACCACATTTTTAAACAGTAGAAAAAACACCTTTTACGCCTTATTCTGTTAGCATCTATTCTAAGAGTTCGAACTTTTGAAATGTTATATACACACTAAGACCACCAACTGCTTTCACCATAAACAGGCCGGTTCTTTACTCAATGGTTTTGTTGTCAGATCATGAAACGCTCTACCATCTTACATTCGAAATATGTTTTGCGGATTAAACACACAGATGGAGGCACTAATGCACAATGATTGTCAACAGCGCGCGAGGTGTTAGTTGTTCCTAAGTACTATGTTGTACAATTCCAAACGCTTCTTCATATAGATACGCCTGAATAACACACAATACTTTACTGTGATGCCCGAAAGTTCTATGCCGTCTGTTTAAATTATTGGATGGTAGTGAGGATTCAAGTATGATCATTTCTACACTTTTTATTTATTTCATTTTATTAAAAAAAAAATTAAGTTTTGCAAATCACAACCAAAAGTATACCTCCCCCACAAACGCACACCAAGTGTACAACATTTCACTCTTACTTACAAAACGGTGTACATTTGGGTTCAAATCTTTATACAGTTACCAAATTTCTTTTGTGAAAGTCAGAGAGATTATGACTTTGTTAAAAACAAACAACAAAGAAAGAAACAAACAAAATTTAACCCAAAACAGTGCAACAACATTTTCACGGTTCTACATTCTAAACGCGTATTAAACATGTCACCAGTACTACTGCTTGTAGAAACTGTGTTCCCCCCTTCAGTTTTATCGTGTTATACATATGTATGTATATGTATGTGTGTGTGTCTATCTATCTATCTATCTATCTATCTATCTATCTATACATACATATATATATATATATATATATATATATATAGAGAGAGAGAGAGAGAGAGAGAGAGGGAGAGAGAGAGAGAGAGATACACGTGTGTGTGTGTGTGTGTGTGTGTGTGTGTATTGCGTGCGTGCGTGCGTGTGCGTGTGTGTGTGCGTGCGTGCGTGCGTGTGTGTGTGTGTGTGTGTGTGTGTGCATGCATGTCGCATTGTGGTGTCACCATCATCAAAAGGGCAAACCTCCCCCCCCCCCCCCCCCCCCCAATCTCGTTGGCTCTCAGGTCAGTAATCTCTCCAGCCCACCCTTGCTTCTAAAGCCGGCTGCACCAGTTACGCGATTTATGAGAATAGGAACTGCGTGCAAAGCAAACCAATCCGAAGACATTACTAGACATGACGCATGGAGGACCAGAGAAGACATTACTAGACGTGACGCATGGCGGAACAGAGAAGACATTACTAGACTGACGCATGGAGGAACAGAGAAGACATTACTAGAACGTGACGCATGGCGGAACAGAGAAGACATTACTAGACATGACGCATGGAGGAACAGAGAAGACATTACTAGACGTGACGCATGGCGGAACAGACAAGACATTACTAGACATGACGCATGGCGGATGAGAGAAGACATTACTAGACATGACGCATGGCGGAACAGAGAAGACATTACTAGACATGACGCATGGAGGAACAGAGAAGACATTACTAGACATGACGCATGGAGGAACAGAGAAGACATTACTAGACATGACGCATGGCGGAACACAGAGAAGACATTACTAGACATGACGCATGGAGGAACAGAGAAGACATTACTAGACATGACGCATGGAGGAACAGAGAAGACATTACTAGACATGACGCATGGAGGAACAGAGAAGACATTACTAGACATGACGCATGGCGGAACAGAGAAGACATTACTAGACACGACGCATGGAGGAACAGAGAAGACATTACTAGACACGACGCATGGAGGACCAGAAGAAGACATTACTAGACATGACGCATGGCGGAACAGAGAAGACATTACTAGACAGCATGGAGGACCAGAGAAGACATTACTAGACATGACGCATGGCGGAACAGAGAAGACATTACTAGACATGACGCATGGCGGAACAGAGAAGACATTACTAGACATGACGCATGGAGGAACAGAGAGAGAGAGAGAAAAAAAAACATAACGGTGCATAATCGTAAAGTATTTCTGAGATCTTGATTGCATTGTTGATAAACTGGATGGATCCGAAGGGGGGGGGGGGGGGGGGGGGGGGGAAGAAGAAGAAAATTAGGCATTAGCTAATTAAAACGCATTTTCAAAACGGAAAGGATTTCAATCACAGCTAAGTTGTTTCACTTCGTTTTTCATCTTTCTTTCTGTTACTTGACAAAAAAAAGGATATTCATGTCGGGCGACGCGATTGGCCGACTTGTGTATGCTTCCTCGGGACTGATCATTTATCAAGCGCTCAATTCACCTATCGCCACAGCCCATAAAGATTAAAAAACACACACACACACACACAACAGAACATTATCCATAAGGCTCTCTGACACCAACAACCAGATAAACAGCTGGGGGGGGGGGGGGGGGGGGGGGGGGGGGGGGTGGGAAGCAGAATCAGTAAGTTGATAAGCAGTCAGCAACAGAATTAATTCCCAATGTTTCGACAAATAAACAAACAAACAAACACACCCACGATCATTTTTTTTTTTTCGTCCACCAGAGTTGGTCATGAAATGGTAGCCTTCCTCTAGAAATCTCCCAAGCCAGATGACTGCAGCTGACAAAAAGACCTGTACCAGCTGTGGGAATTGTATGCGCACGAGAGAGAGACGAAAAAGACGGCAAGATCTCGAGCGTCACCACGGCCATTCACCCTGTCATTTGAACCGGCTTCTCACTTCAAAGCGCGACCCGAGTCCGCGGTGTTTTCACTGACTGAGCGGCGGTTGTGATCGTCTTGAGTGACCCGTTGTTCTTTGCCGCGCGCGCTGGGCGTCTGGAGAGTTTAGACAGGCACCTGTCAACGAGGGTATTACCGGTTGTCTTGGAACTGGAGGAATCTGCCAAATCGTGTGTGTGTGTGTGTGCGTGTGTGTGCGTGCGTGCATGCGCTCGCGCACGCAAGTGTGTGTGTGTGTGTGTGTGTGTGTGTGTGTGTGTGTGTGTGTGTGTGTGTGTGTGTGTGTGTGTGTGTGTGTGGTGTGTGTGTGTGTGTGTGAGAGAGAGAGAGAGAGAGAGAGAGAGAGAGAGAGAGAGAGAGAGAGAGAGAGAGAGAGGAAACGAAATTTTAAGTTCACCAGGCTAATGAGATAAGCAAATACTAATGTTTTTTTCTCCCATCCAGCCCTGGGACAAAAGATAAGAAAAATCAGATCAAATCAAAGCAGACAGTTCAAACACATTTGATTGGTCTGCCACGGTCCCCTCTATAAAGACGAATAATAAGTGAACGAGTCTTCAAATAGTAACATCTTATACATCTAACATTATTTTACTTCATTCATTTGGCAAATATGCCCATCTCTTAAAAGTTCTAGAGAGAGAGAAAGAGAGAGAGGGAGTGAGAAAGAAAGAAAGAAGAGAGAGAGAGAGAGAGAGAGAGAGAGAGAGAGAGAGAGAGAGAGAGAGAGAGAGAGAGAGAGAGACTCTGCTGGTAAGGAAGGCGAGTGGGGATGATGGGGATGGGGGAATGGAAGGAGAGAAAGAACGTGCACGGTATGAAGAAAAAGAAAACACCCGAAGGTGCTGGGGAGGACCCAGAGAGGCACTGTCTTCACCTGCCTTTAGAGCAGTCCTGTACCACCCTTGGAGGCCTGCGCTGTGTTGACAATGGGTACAGGCACGCGTGGGACACTCCGTTAAGATATCAAGGGACATAACTGCTCCTGAACAGAGGTAAATCAGACTACAGGATGCAACTCGTAACAGCCTTAAAGCAGCATCCCCATGGGTGTACCAGCCCGTACTTCATGACTGCAGAGCCCACCGGCAAAAAAAAACAAAAAACACCACCCTCCAGCTGCCGAGCACACCCCACAGACCCAACCACCCCTGCCCACGGACAGATGAAGACAGTGCCACTCCAGACACAGCGAAGTCTCGTGCACGGTTACGAGACTGTTTTATGTGATTTACTGATACAGAAAGGATACAGCGCACAAATAATGGAAAACAACACAAATGACACAAAACTGTTCCCAAGTTCATATTAGGAAAGACCCCAGGGTAAATGTAAATGAAATCTTTTCTTTATATATCAACGTACAAAGGGTTACCTATATATCTTTCTGTTCTGTGCCATATTGTTTATGTTCAAAAGCCTAGCTACGTCACTCCTGCTTATGTCAATTTGCTCATTTTCACTCTCTTCTGATGTCTACGATGTGTACACTTATCAGCTCACAGTATACAGGCGAAGTTTTCAACTTCCTTTCCTTTAAGGGAAGTTTCCTTGTAAGTTCTGTTATACCTTGTGCCTGCGTATGTGCCAGATGAATTGGTATCACAAGCTGAGTTCTCTGGAAATTGTGGGCAATTGTTTCAGCTTGGGAGCCAAAAGTTACCTTTCCTGTCCATTTTCAGAGGGTGGGTGGGCTCATCAGTTTTTAAAATCCGTTCTCGCTGTTTGCTTCTAGATTGAAATGAATTTGAATGTGACTGCAGAATCACAAGATCATTAGTTATTGATAAGCCCCCCCCCCCCCCCCCCCTTCCCCCCTGCCCCGCCCAGAGAAAGTAACGAAGGTGGGCTACTCCTTAAGACGATAAACTGCGGAGCCAAAGTCGGGATCAGTTTGCAAGCTATCAATGAAACAGCTAACACGCTGAACAAACATTGACACGTTGGCCCACTTGGCAACGCTGTCGTCCGCTCTCCACTCTCCCCCCCCCCCCCCCCACCCCGCCCCACACACACACACACACACACACACACACACACGAAGAGAGAGTCGTGGTTGTAGCTTATCCAGTATCGATCAACCTCTCAAAGATCTCTGGTGTTTATCTAGCTGTAATCATCTCTAAAATGCTACCGTTTCCTTACTGTTATATTCGATTTAGTGTGTGTGTGTGTGTGTGTGTGTGTGTGTGTGTGTGTGTGTGATTGCTTGTTTTTTTTTTAACTTCTGCTTTTTAGTAGGAGTAAGAATTCGGATTTCAACTCACGTATCCGAGAGAGAGAGAGAGAGAGAGAGAGAGAGAGAGAGAGAGAGAGAGAGAGAGAGAGAGAGAGAGAGAGAGAGAGAGAGAGAGAGAGAGAACGTACATACTGTGGACATATCTGGAAAAAAAAAAAAACCCTTGTGAACACATCTTAAAGAAAACTTGCCTTCAGTCCTAATTCTCAGAAGTTTATGCCTTAGTAAGTCTCTTCTGACGCATTCAGCTTGACTTAGTTGACTTAATCCTTTAAGTGCCCGAGGAACGCAGAGCTGCGGCAACACTCCCCTACCGGAATCGGTTTGGGGGACAACCTCTTCAGCCCGGCCCAATGTCATTCCAGCTGCCTTTAACTCAGAATCTATGCACGGGCACCAAGTCGGTCAGGTCGTCCCACCTCCCTTTCTCCCGGGGGTTTCTCTGGAAGGATTGTGATATTTGTGGAGGAATTTTGTGGTGTGTGACCAATCCACCTCAATTCCTTTTTTTTTTTGTCAGTAAATGTCTATGGAATTCCCCTTCTTTCTCTTCCAGCAGGTTTTGTTAGAAATGACGTCTGGCCATCCACTGTTCAGGATGAACTGGAGACACTTGTCGAGGAC
>JADBJO010005812.1:30000-40000 GCA_016801955.1 Conus betulinus
GCAGCAGCATTACTATCATCATTATCATTACTATCAATATCATCATCAGTCTTCGCACATATCTAGTCTGTAGGTCAAAGTCTTCCTTTGAATTCGGTCTCTCTCTGTGTGGCCCTCTGAAGGCTGACCCGGGAACACCAGATTTCTGTCAGCCCTACACGCAGCTCGCTGGCTAGCTATGTATGGACGCTCCTAAGAACACTACATTTTTCAAGAAGACTATTTTTTTCTTTTTCTAGCACGTCTGTCCACTTTGTTTGCCCATCTGTCAAACAGACTGCGCAAAAAAAAAAAAAAAAAAAAAAAAAAAGACCGACTTGATGTTGATGAAGCTTGGAAACAAGACGGACACACGGCCCAGGGAAGAACGCACTGTGTTTGGCACGCTTCCGTTGGGGGGGGGGGGGGGGGGGGGGGGGGGGGGGGGGGGGGGATTCCAGTATTTGTTGGCTTTTTCTGGTTTGCCTTTTTCTTGCGAGATGACATACACAGGGTAGCACCGGTTACAGCAAAACTTGGAATGAATGAATGATGGAACTGCAGATCCGACAAAAGCGTGGATCAAATATGTACTCGGCAAGGCTACCTGAAAAAGAAAAAGAAAAACACACACACACATAGAGAGAGAGAGAGAGAGAGAGAGAGAGAGAGAGAGAGAGAGAGAGAGAGAGAGAGAGAGACATACAGACAGAACCGATTTTTACAAAAACTTAATGGGTAAATGGAATGTGGTTGAAAGGACGAACTCGTTAAATTCCAGACCGAAGAACAGATCTCGGTGCATGTTCGACCTTGGTGGAGGTCTGCGGTGTCCAGAGAAGGCCTTCCTGGTGTTGTCTGTTTGGGTGTGTGCAGTGCGTTTCCATACTGATCGACTGTTAATGACTGTCTTCTGATGTGTAAAGGGTGTTTGTCAACTGTTTTTGTTGAAATGATTTTTCGTGTTCTGTGCGTGTCATGAAATTGTCCATAGCTGCTTACAATTCACGGTAAAAATGCATAAAAATCATAAAAAAATATTCCTTTCAAAATCCCAATAATAGTTCCAGCCAATCACAGAACGTTTACACATATACACAGCAGCGAGAATGAGAGGGAAAAGAGTGACACATGATGATTAGAAAGGACTTTCTTGGTGATCTTCTCCCTTTAGTCCATTGATTCCTACTGACGAGCGAATGACCAGAGACACCATCTTTGCGATGGGAGGAGCAGACAGATCACATGGCCAGACACCACTGTCTGTCTTGTCATCTTACACGTGGAACAAGGATAAGCTTTAAGGTGAAGCAAGGATGATGCTACTAAGTCCCAGGCCCCACTGGGCCCAGGCTCAATGTGGCCATATTTGGGACACTAGGGTACTGGGCTCTTCTGGGCCTGAGATCAAGGGGCATTGTCTCCAATCACAGCTGTTCCACTGGGTCGCAGCTTCAATAGGACCCATATCCTATTGGGTCCAGTCCTATTAAGTCCTAACGCCAACAGGGCCCGGCAAGACGAAGGCACACCATCATTAGTGTCCCGTGGACCTTCATACTGATGAGTTCATACAATCATTAACGAGCATGAAAGATAAAAGCAAAGAGATGCCGAAACAGAATGATGTACATCTCTCTCACTAGCGTTCAGTTTCTCTTTTCCTTAATTTACCCAAGTCTCTCACTTATCAAATTTACGACATTTTGTGTCTCTTTCTCTGTGTTTTGTCTATCCGTCTGTCTGTCTGTCTGTCTGTCTCTCTCTCTCTCTCTCTCTCTCTCTCTCTCTCTCTCTCTGTCATCAGAAAGGAACACAAGTTACTCATCAGCACACGTTACTTATTTGCCTTAACAGGACGTGGTCGTGTTGGAATTTGGCCCACTAGACCCGGGCCTGATGGACTTTGACCTGTGTGGTACTGAGCTTACCGGGCCTGGGCCCTATTTGACCCGGGCCCCAGAACACTTGGGCCTTCACGGCTCTGGACCCTAACGGTATTGGGTCATACTTGAACGGGCCACAACGAGCCGACCTTGAAATTTTACACAAAATCACAAAGTGTGTTGCTCTCGTTCAGTCTGTCCTCAATGATTTGCTGTCAATCAAATGTAACAGTTACACACGTCAAAGACCATATCTAACTGGTCTGCATCGAAGATTAAGTAGATTATCAACGGAAAGTAGCTGAATAAAGACAATTAAAAACAGTTAGGCGTATTTTCACTTAATGTCTTCGGGTTGTCTGAAAGATTAATAACTGCAAATGATATATTCTGCGATCAATAAGTTCACAACTGACGAACAAATCGGCTCTAGGAAGGGACCACAACCCGTTCACATTCGGCTTAAATCGAAGTCTGACCTGTGGGAGATCAGGTATGTTTGCAGTTCCAACTCACGGGCTCTGAATCTTGGACACGTTTTTCATTATTATCATAATTGGTAATTGCCAGGTGTTCACATCATGTTGCCCATAGCCAAAGCCGACCACACAGAAGGGGGGGCGGGGGGGGATCTCCGGATTGACAGCGAGTTAAAAAAATCAGAACGATGTATACATTTAAAATGTCGAGACTACAATCCAGACCCGGTCGATTCTCCAAATCAATGACTAATCTAAAGCCATTTCTGCAAACACACACACACACACACACACACACACACACACACACACACACACACACACACACACACACACATCGCAGATTAACCGATAATACTAGTGTTCTTTAAATATGAAAAAAAAATTGAGTCACGTGGATTATCTCTGAACAATGTCTTACATGTGTTCAGTGTTATGGGCAGTCAAGTCTTTCAATAATATTGAAAAAACAAAACAAAACAAAAACATAGGAGGATAAAACTCAGATGACGGACTTTCGGACGAACGTGTAAGGCATGTTCGGCCAATGCACGTTTAGGCAAATCAAGCCGAGACATTTGTTTCACAGAGCGACATGTGCAAACAGTAATATCTCTTCTGCTATTTGTCACTCCGCTTGGAACCACTCTTTGAAATCAGGAGACCTTCTCTGCATGTCAAGTTCCATGTTTCTGTTTTTTGTTCACACCCGTCTCCGTGTCTCAGCGCGTCTGTCTTAAACGAAGTTTGGAAAATGTGATTGCCGTTTTATGCTGCCAGTAAAGACAGCAGATATTTAGCGAAAAGTCCTCGCATACAAATTCGCAGAATATTCCAAACAATTCAAGAATAAAGACACAATATAACAACAAAAAAGATGCACAGAATACAATATTTAAGAAGTATTTCTGGAACCTTGGGGAAGCTCCTTGCAATTTCCAGAAGGTTCCAAGACTTTAAAACATACGTCGTCTGTGTATACGTCTTCTGGTACGATAATATTACAAGTGACAATACTTTGAAACATCTAAAACAAGAAGCACATGGGATGGCGCAGACACTCATCAAGGCCAAACGGATCCTTGATTCGTTCTTCTCATCATTCATTGGTGGAAACCATTTTTTTTTTCCGGCAGGGGAAACAGTAATAGGTAGGGCTGAAAGAGGTTTACTTCCGATGAAGATTTTCTTTTTTCTTTTCCTTTCTTTCGTCTCTTTTTTTCTAAACTCGATATAGATGATACGAAAGCTACCGTTTATTTCACTGGACACTTAGTATTCTACAAAAATATATCACTTTATAGGTAGTTATAAATTCATTATCGTAACTTCACAGCTGTTTCTGTTCAATAGTAAAAAAAAACAACAACAACAAAAAAAAACAAAACAAACAAACAAACAAAGCAAAAAACAAAACAAAACAAAACAAACAAAAACTCCTATCATAATCTGGTCGAACGGATCCTGATTCCGCTGTTTAATTCGGATCTACACCAAAGTTTACCGAATTTGTCCCTGGGCCATGTTCCGTCTTTCCATCTAGTTTTGTTAGAATCGGCTCAGTAGCTTTTACGTTATCATGCTGACCAACATACAACCAACCAACCAGGCACAGAGCGCAGGTGAAAACAAAACCTCTTCTCTGGAGGTAACAAGACTCAAGTATTGATTTTAAACCAGCAAACGCTGCAAGGTAAGGGTGAGGTAATGTTGATTCATCATCAGTAATCGATAATCAGAAGAGTATCTTCTGATCTGCACCCGCAAAAATATGTAACTTGTTTTCATGGAGGAGTAAGTGGGACATGAACAGAAAGCAGTTGAGTCAGAGATCAGATTGCCCTCAAGGTTTTCTAATTCTTTCTCATCAGTCTTCTTTCTATTCATATTAACAACGGATCAGGCGACGTGGCTCCCTTAACACTGCGAACTTCCTCAAGGTTAAAACGGACTTGGCCTAACGTTACCGTGATTGCCTACCCCCTCCCCCAACCTCCACCACCCGTTTACTAACCTATCAACTAACCACCTCCACCACCACCCGTTTACTAACCTATCAACTAACCACCTCCACCACCACCTGTTTACTAACCTATCAACTAACCACCTCCACCACCCGTTTACTAACCTTTCAACTAACCACCTCCACCACCCGTTTACTAACCCGACAACTAACCACCTCTACCACCCCTTTACTAACCTATCAACTAACCACCTCCACCGCCCGTTTACTAACCTATCAACTAACCACCTCCACCACCCATTTACTAACCTATCAACTAACCAACCATCCAACCAGTTTCCGACTTGTGGGAATGCCACAGGATTTTAAAATACGAAACATATTCCCGTCTCCTGGAAGTTCTCTACATATACAATGTTTTATTTTTTTTTTCGTAGATCTTCTCAAACCGGCTCAGTTTTTGTTGCTAATCTCTCTTGCGTCTGTTGTTTATTGCCTCCAGTCTCCTCTCTTGATGCTAGAAAAACTACCATGCTCTTTTTCTCTGACTACAATGTAGAGCACGTCAGCTTTCTTTAGCTGAGGCGACAAAGTTGTAAGACTTGCATACCGTCCACTGTCGTAAGACTTGGCATACTGTCCACTGTCGTCAGACTTGGCATACCGTCCACTGTCGTAAAACTTGGCATACTGTCCACTGTCGTCAGACGTGGCATACTGTCCACTGTCGTCAGACTTGGCATTCTGTCCACTGTCGTCAGTCTTGGCATACTGTCCACTGTCATAAGACTTGGCATACTGTTCACTGTCATAAGACTTGGCATACTGTTCACTGTCATAAGACTTGGCATACTGTCCACTGTCGTCAGACTTGGCATACTGTCCACTGTCGTCAGACTTGGCATACTGTCCAATGTCATCAGACTCGGCATACTGTCCACTGTCGTCAGACTTTGACATACTGTCCACTGTCGTAAAACTTGACATACTGTCCACTGTCGTGAGACTTGACATACTGTCGTAAGACTTGGCATACTGTCCACTGCTGACCCTTGCCGTCCTTCCTGATGTGTCCATTCGCACATACGGATATTTTCATCATATCATATGTTTTGCAATCCATTTACATGCTTTTATCTTATTTCATTTATTCATTCAGGTTTTTTTTTTTTTGTTTGTTTGTTTGTTTGTTTTTGCAGACTGCGAGCAAACAAATATAAAGAATGACAGGTGCTCCCTGGAACCTTTCGCTATGATGTTATGAATTCATATTTATTGTCTTTATTGTTTATGTGCTTCACCTGGAAGAGAACCCCCTTTTTTTTTTCCTAGTGACCTGAAAAGGCCCCGTTTGAAAAAACGAAAGCCAACGCACGCACCATCACACGACACTGAACTGACCTTTTTCATCAGCTCCAGTTCGCGAATCAAGCGCTGAGTGGTCTCCCTTTCGCGGTCGAGGGTCAGCTGCATCTCATTGATGCGCTGCTTGCTTTCACGTGCTGCTGCCGTCTCGCGCTCGTTGCGCAGCTGCCGCTGGGTTTCAGTGTCCATGCTCACACGCTCTCTGGCCACAGCTTCCTTCACCTTCAAAAGAAGAAGAAAGAAAAAAAGACAATAATAAATCATAATCTCTATTCTGATGACGCGCATCCCCACTTTGATCCATGGTGATGATGACGTCAGTTCTATCGGTGCGTTTTTACGTCCAAAATCAAAAGTAAGAACTCGGGGTACCCAAGTTATGGAAAGATGTTCTTCAGAGTAGAGCACAGCAAGGTTGAAAACTGTACAAATGGGCGTAAGTTCCGGTTTCGGTTATCAGATTGTGTGTGTGTGTGTGTGTGTGTGTGTGTGTGTGATTTCTTTTAACGTATGACTGTCAACGGTATTACAGATGCTCAGTTTAGGATGCTTTTTGATTGGCAGCATTGATTTTGCTAGTTGTGCGTAAATCTCTCCCCCCCCCCCCCCCCCCCCCCCCCTACCTTTACCCACACACACACACACCACACACACACACACACACACACACACACACACACACGCACACACACACACACACACACACGCTCAATAAATGAATAGATATACTGTGGCAAAGTTGCTTCCCTTGTGACGGAGGAACTGCCCCGTTACTTGTTTGTTTAGCATCTTCTTTTGTGGTCAGTCAGCGGGCAGATTGCACCCTCTCTGCAGACCCACGTAATGGCTTTTTATGCACTATTCTTTGATGCTGTCAGCACTGATGTGACTGATAGTGCTCGGGCTATCAAACATACAGGGCTCCGTCTATTGCACTGTAGATGCTCCACGTTTACTGTCCGTTAGATCCAGTTATCCTAACGATATGGGGGGGAAGGACAAAGCCTTCGGTAAGAAAAAAAAAAAAAAAAAAAAAAAAAAAACCGGTCATCCCCAATCACTCCTCAGGCTCTGACCAGGAACCGTTTGAGGAGGAGGAAAGAGGGGCTGGCCCCAAAAACAGCGAGAGAAGAGGTACTGAGGCACAGAGCTGGAGAAGAAGGTACCACCAGATGAACACATGCCGAAAGGACAGCCAGCTCAACACTGAGCCCACTATACTACTACTGTCGTACATATGGCCTAGGCTCGCTTGGGCGCGAACAGTTGATAAGGTCCGCTGTTGTGTATTTTTTTTTTTCCCCCTTTCAGCAGCCTTCTAGCTGACGTTCTGTGGCCTTTGGGAAAGATCGATCAAACACGAAGCTTTGAACACTTTCATATTTTGAAGCGGGTATGCCCAGTACTTGTCTGCTTTTCACGCAAAGCGGATGTGGTCGCGTGTTGACCACAGCACCGTTCTCGAGCCCAAGAAAACACATTCCACGCCATAACTGCCCAACACGGTGCCATGGTTTGCTTTGTCGGCTTGAGAGCCGAGAGGTTGTGGCCTAGAGACATGTTATTTGTGGAATTTTTTTTTTTTTTTTTTTTTTTTTTTTACCGCAGCCGGTTCTAATGGGAAGACTGGATCCACAAAATCGAGTTTCATCCTGTTGACAGATACATCTCTGCCAGTGTTACACCGATGTTCTCACCAATACCGCAGGTGTCTGTATCTCCCGAGCCTGGTTGTTGCCAGATATGTTGCGAAAGAAATAAAATACCTCCATGTCATGCAGTGTCAGACACAAACAGAACTCTAAAGCAGGAACTTCGGCATCACCACTTATTATTATGACCAAAAAAAAAGATCTTAAGACTCTCTCTTCTGATATGCACAACTTCAGTTTCAGTTTCATCAAGGAGACGTCACTGCGTGCGGACTAGTCCATATACGCGCTACACCACATCCGCCAAGTTTTTGAGACCACACTACGCATGATTTAAAAGCTGATGGATAATAGGCTCAACTCTCATAGTTAGTAACTCCAGTTTTTAGTTCATATCCATATCTGTTACAATCTTTGGTATTGGCAAAAGTTCACGGAGATTGTCAATGGGTGAACTAGTAACTCCCTCCAGTCAGCTGGCTCTGCACTGTCGTCAGTGAGGTAAAAGATGGTACCCTGTTACTTGTTAGTTCAGAATAAATACGACTGAAAACCAGTAGAATCACTCGGCAATAATAACAACGTCATCTCCTGTGGGTTGCCTTGACGATTTGATACTGACTGCTCCCTGTGGGCTGCCGTGCTAGGGGATGAGCAGGGACGTTCTGAATGTGGCTGTGTTTAAGGCGGCATGGGGAATGATGCCTCTGACAGTACTCTTGAAAGGAGTCAGCTAAAAAAAAAAAACGTTTCACAAAAACACATTTCTCTCATCAATTTCACGTATGCATGCAAAACGAGCACGCACTACACACTACTAAAACCTCTTCCGGAAATAACTAACGTCACACTGAAAACACAAACAAATACCGTGCAGCAAGCCAAAAGACAAATACACAGCAGAAATGCCAACAGTATCATCAGTAACATATTACTCCAACAGTCAAAATAGAAGGCATAACAAGACAACTAATAAATGTTAAAAGAAAAACAAAAAAGCAAAACAACCCCCCCCCCCCCCCCCACACACACACACACACACACACACACACACACACACACACACACACACACACACACACACACACACACACACACACACACACACACACACACACACAGGCTAATGATAAAGGCACAACAAGCAGAAGCAACGTGGAATACGAAAACACTAATAGAAAAAATAAAACCCGAGGCAAAATAAACAATTAACAAATCAAAAAAAAAGTTCTCCGTTCGCCGTAGCCCAAACCGCCGTTTTCAAGTTAGCCGTAACTCATTTCGTCGAATGCATGAGGCAACTCCCCACCCTGTCCCTTAATGCTTTAAACGACCACCAGATCATGCATTGGTACAAACTCGAGAAAACACAGGATGATGTTTCTCTAAAGACCGTGACATGTAAACAGATGACAACAATTACGTACAATGTAACTTTTGAAATGTATACATTACGCTCTTTATTTCTTCTACAGCTCTTTGTTTTTTGAGATGGTCAGAGAAATACAACAGAAATAAGGTTACAAGACATCACGGCCATGACGGTGAGTTGTCATATTCACCGCTGTTTGGGATATGGCGAACAGATCTCACACTATCAAGCTGATCAAGATCACGAACAACGCTGAAGCGTGATAAATACGCACAAAAAAAAACCCCTCATGACAACAAACTCAAAGAGCCCTGAACCGACCCAAAAGGCAGCCAGCTAGATGATCCACTTACCTGGGAAGAGCCAGGGAATCTCGTGTGCTTGGGTCCGGCCACCACATTTTTTTTTTTTTTTTCTGTTTTTGTCGCTACATTCCACCATACAAGTCTGATCCGAGCGCTAATCTTTCAGATATGACAACAAAGCGAGGCTCCTCCATGCGCCACACGCACTTGGCATGATAGGATAAACAGAAACATACATAGACAGGAAGAAAAACAAAATGGCGCTGGGCTAAGGCACGGCACGATGGAGGGCGGAGCCTATTCTTCTCCTTCCATCGCCTTCACCTTCCGTCACCTCATATATGTACCCATTTACCGCTGGGTGGACAGCGGGGGGTTTTCAGCCAACCTGACGTGTGGTTCAAAGTTAACAAAAGCACAGTCGTCAATACGAGCGTTGAACATGCCCTGCGTATGTTGGAAGAGAACAAGAACTACGGGCATCCCTGACAGTGAAACTCGCAGCGGAGCAGGGTCTTCTCCGCTGGGTTGCCTCACAGAGACCTCGTATGGTTACATGTCTCTGGACCGCTGGTGCTTGGACAGCGACAGAGTGATCCCTGAGTACAACGATGTTAGAGAGAGAGAGAGAGAGAGAGCCAGAATCAACAATGCGACTAGGAGCGCACAGAAGCTGAGACAGAAAAAAAAAAGATAATAACGATAACACGCAATAACAAAATAACGATAAAATATTTTTAGAAGAAAGCCAAGCACCTGCAGCTCTAGGTTCTCCTGCATGCGTGCTTCAGTGGCGCGCTGCAACTCCTGCAAGTCTCGGACCTTCTCGTGAAAGAGAACGATTTCTTGGTCCTTCTCCTGCAAAGGCGTAGAGTCCATCTATAGTTGGCTCCACTTCCTAAGTTGTAGTAGTAGTAGTAGGTGTGTGTGTGTGTGTGTGTGTGTGTGTGTGTGTGTGTGTGTGTGTGTGTGTGTGTGTGTGTGTGTGTGTGTGTGTGT
>JADBJO010005812.1:45000-52500 GCA_016801955.1 Conus betulinus
GTGCACGTACGCATCTGCTACAACCACGTTTCGTCAAAAAATAAGGAGCAAATAAATCATAAATGAAATAGCAGGGCAGACCTCTTTAAAGGTTGAACAGAACCTAATCTGCTTTTCTTTAATCAGTATCAGCACCTATGTGTCATGGATTCATTGGTGGGGCTGCATTTCATCGTCTCACCAAGTGTCGTGAAAACTTTTATGATAGACCTTGTGTGTTATGTTGCTGACATATGAACCTACCAACACACGTGGATGACAACATCACTTCCCCGGCAGATATAGCGGTCACAACAAACAGCTCAAAAAAGCGAAACAAAACAGACAGGCAGGCAGACAATCACCTCACTCACGCGCGCACACCACCCGACCAATCAATCAAACCAAATCAACCAACCAACCAACCCAACCAGTCAACCAACCAACCAACCAACCACCAAAAAAAAAAAAAAAACCATTCCAGCAAAAACCTATACACACTATATTGCCATATCAGCCCCAGCAATGCTCCTCGCCTGAGCTGGAAGTCATAACTAGTTTCCCAACGAATCATTAATCAACCAAACCACCCGAGAAACAACTCTTGAGTCGAGGTGAGAGAGAAGTTGGATGAGTTTGACTGTAAGCAAGGGCTTATATAGGTCTGCAAGGTATTTCTTGTCACCTTTTCATAACGATATATATATCTCTGTAGTCTAATCTTAAAAAAATGTCAGCGAACCGCCCAGAGAAACGCGTTTCTCTGGGCGGTTCGCTGACATTTTTTTAAGATTTGTTTAGATTTCCGCCTGCAGTCGTTTCACTTTGCAACTATATCTGTAGTGTATTAACGCCGCCATGAATGTTCAGTTTTCACCCATGTCGGTGGGATTCAGGTTTTCTTTAGTTCACTTGTTGTTTTTTAGGATAACAACACGTGTGAAATCGAAAGAAAACAAGTTGAACGAAGCTCAATGGAAACACACAATGCAGCCTAAGAATGAACCCATTAAAGCTTCGTTGCGAATTGAGATCAAATGGTGATCTCAGACATGTAAGCATGGTCATGTAAAAACTGCTGCTGAACCGAATTCAACCAAATCTGATCTGAGGATGGACGGTACTCAAGAACGTATCCGCTGAATTGTGGTGTTGATCCGGATCACAGGGTGGACACAGGGCCTGTTCGACTGTTGTGGAGGTCTGCATTCTCCTTGGTGCCCCCTGCTAGTTTTGCTGTGTATCTTTGACTTTGCTAACAGCCGCCGTTGTTGATGTATACATCTGGTCTGCCCGTAGAGACCGACCTCACCAAAAGCTGCAGCTTGCTGCTGCTTGGTGTGTGTGTGTGCATGGTTATCTGTACAAATCGTTGGGAATGAGAACATGCTCAGCTCAACTAGCTACAGGCTCCACATTCTCCTCGGACACAAGCAAGTCCCTGGTTCGTTGTTCGAATCTCTCTTTTCATCAGCAAGGAGGAGCCCGTAGCCAAGTGGTTAAAACGTTCGGCGGTGCGCTGGCGGTTTGTGACTTCGAACCACTCGTGAGGCTGGAATGTTATGGTTTGAAAAAAACTCTCTCTCTCTCTCTCTCTCTCTCTCTCTCTCTCTCTCTCTCTCTCTCTCTCTCTCTCTCTCCCTCTCTCTTTCTCTCTCTGTCCACCTGGTGGTACACTGGTTCCTAATTCACTTCAGGGAAAGGTAAGGTGGGAGAAGGAGAGGGGAAAGGTTGAGAGAAAGCTTTCTGTAAGTTTGTGCCCTAGACGCGGTAACTCTTGAACAGCGCACAACCCCTGCGGAAGTGTGCTACAGAAATTAAGCTTTACACTAAACCTCTTCACTAGACCTTGATAAGTAGAGCTCCGAGAGCTAGCCTTCCTTCGGATAAGACGGTTATATGAAATACCGTGAGAAACATGCTTTCAAGAATCCACCTTAATAAGAGAGCTGTAAAATTCTGTGGAAAAAAAATCGCTTTTGATGAGCAAGCAATACCATACACAGATGGGGGGAGCAAATACATTGGGTAAAACGCTGTGTTACAGCGGTGTGCTCTCCATGGGAAGTGACTGGACTTTTACGCAGAGAAGTCTGCAGTGACGATGACGTACACTACACGAACACAGGGCAACACAAAGCAATACAACTCAACCCCACTCAATGCAACACAGCGTCATACAGTACTCGTACTCCGACGCCTGTCTTACCTGAGCTGTCGGTTCTCGTCGTCCTTGACCTTGCTGTCGGCCTGGAGGTCGGCCAGCTGCAGCCGGTGGCCCTGCAGGTCCTTGCTGAGGAGGTCCAGCTCCTTGGAGGCCAGCTCCCGGCTCTCCTTGTTCTCCTGCTGGCTCTGGCTCCTCAGGGCGCTGTACTCCTTCGACTGCTCCTGGTGTCACGTGCACACACAGGGGGACATGCTTAACCATCATATGTCTATGTAGGTCAGCTGAGTTTTAATGGTGTGCCAAACAGAAACCTAAATCTGGCGGTCATACCGTGTGCATCAGGACATTCGCCTGTGAGTAAGTACACTGCCTCTCTAGGCAATAACATGTAAATGCACTAAAAAAAAAAAAAAAAAAAAAAAAAAAAAAAAAAAAAAAAAAAAAAAAAAAACCGTCTTTTATTCCTATTTTTGTCGCTGTTTAAAACTGTCCTGAATGAAAACTGAAACAGAATACAGGATTTTCGAAGATGCAAAGGGGCACTGAAAAAGTGCTCAACGTTAAGTTTTTACTTAACACACATCTGTAAACTTTCGATGAAAAAAAAATCTCTTCTTTAGAAGTTACAGGCAAGAGAGAGGAACGAAACATTCTCCTTTGTGTTTGCAGTCTGGGGAGTGTCTTTTAACACTTTTTCTTACGTCTGTTGTCTGTGACGTCCGAAGACACAGATGGGAAATTGACTTTGTCCGTTATGTATTCTGTATTAAGTAAGCGTCACTGGCACTATGTTTTTGGCATGTTTATTTACATTGAGCGATTAAATAACCACGGGCTTCTTTATCAGTTTAGGAGACTGATAATTTTTTTTTTTTTGCCAAATGTTTTGGGTGGAGAGAAATATACACACATGTCACATAATGAAGATGACTGTTACGTAACTAATTTTCCACGCAGCTGTTAAAGACTACAAATTGAACTAGGCAGGAAAGATGGCTTTCTGTGTTAAGACTAGGTTCAGTAAATATTTTGACAGGAATATCGTAGCAAACGAACGTCACAACAGCATATGATATCCAAAACTATGATATGCTGCGAAAGATACATAAACCAACTGATCACTGGAAAACCCCTTTTTTTTTTTCAAGTTTGATTACATTTTATTATATGTTGTTTATCTATTATCTGTTGATCATTTGAGAAAGAAACCATGATAATAGTGAATTTAATCAGGCAATAAAAGCTTGGCTAGATCACTGATATGTTTTCAATAGTTTAATAAGCGCACTTCTAGTGTTTAATCTGTTAATGTGTTTTCATAACAGTTGTCAGGAAGTACTGTTATGGCATTGACATTGTAAACGTGGTTGATGGATTGACATGATATCTAAACAGTTAAATGTCCACAGAAGAACAGCAAGAACTACAGTATGAAAGATGATGAAATAGGGAACGAGAATAAAAAGGAGGAGGAGGAGGAATAAAAACAGAGAGTGGATCTAAAAACAACAACACACAACAACAACAACAACAACAAAGATGACGACGGTGAGGCTGCTGAGAGGACAAGGAAGTGACAAGCAGGAAGACGAGAGGAGAAAGAAGGAAGACTGAAAGAAAAAGAGAAGAAATAAAACACAAAAAGGAGAAGAAATAAAACACAAAAAGGAGAAGAAATAAAACACAAAAAAGGAGAAGACATTAGAAAGAACAGAGGCGGGGAAGTGACGGGAGCAGGACAATCATGAGATTAAGAGATGACGGTAATGACGATGGTGATCATAATGATGATGATGGTGATGATGATGATGATGATGATGATGATGATGATGATGATGATGAAAAGGACGTCTAAGATGACGACAAAAAGAGGAGGAGGAGAACGAGGAGGAGGAAGAGGAGGGGAGGAGGAGGAGGAGGAGGAGGAGGAGGAGGAGGAGGAGGAAGACGAGGAGGAGGAAAAGGAGGAGCAGGAGGAAGGAAGAGAAGAAGAAGAAGAAGAAGAAGAAGAAGAAGAAGAAGAAGACGAAGAAGAAGAAGACGAAGATGAAGAAGACGAAGACGAAGAAGAAGACTAAGAAGAAGAAGAAGAAGAAGAAGAAGAAAGGAGGAGCAGGAGCAGGAGCAGACGGACAAGAAGAAGAACAAGAAGATGAACACGAGAAAGAAAATGAGTAAGAGGAAAACGAAGAACCACAGGGAAAAAAAAAGAACAGAAGAAGTAGAAAATAAAGGAACAAAGAGAAAAAAACAGAAGCAAGGAGGATGAGGAAGAAGAGGAAGGAACACGAGAAACAGGAAAGGAAAAGACGGGAACAAGAAGAGGTATATTCAAGAGAGACCAAAAAAAAAAAAATGATTTATTCTATCGGCGTGAGCTGGTTCTTCGCTTTCTTCATGACTATACCTGAATATTTTGAATTTCTCTCTCTCTCTCTCTCTCTCTCTCTCTCTCTCTCTCTCTCTCTCTCTCTCTCTCTCTCCTCTCTCTCTCTCTCTCTCTCCATGACCAAAAGTTGGTGAGACAGACAGACAAAAAGAAAGACATATACCGGAATTAGTTCATTCTTCTCTCTCTCTCTCTCTCTCTCTCTCTCTCTCTCTCTCTCTCTCTCTCTCTCCATGACCAGAAGTTTGTGAGACAGACAAAAAGTAAGATATATACCGGATTCCTCTCTCTCTCTCTCTCTCTCTCTCTCTCTCTCTCTCTCTCTCTCTCTCCTCTCCATGACCAGCAGCTGGTGAGACAGACATGCAGACCAAAAGAAAGCTATGATCTACCTGGATGAGCTGAGCTGGTTCTTCTCTCTCTCCATGATCCTGAAGGCCGACTCTACCTTGGACAGTTGCTGCTGGGCGGCAGTCCACCCGTTCTGGGCCTCCTCCAGCCTGGCTGTCAACGTCTCGATCTCCTGGACACCAGGCCGAAATGAAAAAAAAAAAAAAAAGAAGAAAAAACATTCAAACTGCCGTTCAGGTCAATGATGTCACACGCTTACAGGGCAACGTATGTGACAATACTGAACAGTAAGTGTTGTTGCACTACAAAACGAAACAGTTAACATCCGTACCATACAGAAAATGTAAATATACAGTATGTAATACTATGTCATGTATCAAAAAAACAAATACTGCAAAAATGAAGAGAATATCTCGGTCGTTTTTGAAATGAGGAAATTTTACTCCACAATGAGTGTAAAAAGTCGAAATTGGTCTTTCGGCCTACACTCACCTCTCTAACATAACATCAATGCCCAAAGCAAGATAACTACGACTTTGAATCTCTTAAAAGATCCGTCTGTCGGTCTGTCTGTCGGTCTAGATACACGTTTAAAAGTGATGGTATTCCTGACATCTTTCGTATATCAATTCTTGACGAAAGACAGTGCAATAAAGAAGTATTTTGCACTGCTGAAAAAAAAAATGATGACCCATCCTGTCCATGATTGTAGTGACGTTTTGCAAAATGTATGGTGGTCATCAGCAAAGTCACAAGTCATGACTCTGATTTATTATTATAACAGTATTGTGAAAGGTTTCGACCTCTCAGGTCTTCTTCAGGCAAGATACACAACACTTGGAACAACGAAAATGAACGAGCCATCACTTACGTAGTAACGACAGCATTGCAGAATGGGAGAAGGGAGAGGTAAGGGGGTGAAGGAGAGATAAAAGATATCTCCACGACAAAAAAATCAAAATATTCTGAGAAACAGGAAATAACAATCAGAGTGTATAGTCTCTATAACGGTAAAAACGATTCCTTTCAGAAACAAAAAAAAAAAAAAAAAAAAAAAAAAAAGACACTGTTCCACTTTTGAGGCGAGCGATCGACCATACATCACCTCGTTCATCTCCTCTCTGTGCAGACGACACACTGTTTCTGCTCCCGGAGCAGGTCCTCTTTGGCGGCGCTGACCTGGCGGGCCAGCTCGTCCCGCTCCATCTCCACGGCCTGCACGCTCCGCACGCGCTGCCTCAGGCTCACGTTCTCCTCCTGCAGGCTCTTCGCCTGAAAAAAAAAAAAAAAAAAAAAAGGTCAGGTAAGGTGAGGTTGCTTATAGCCCAGCCAGTCGCAAAGGGCCATAACCGGGCTGTCACCACGTTCAAGCCAACTCACAGGTCATTATAAAAATTTAAAAAAAAAAAAAAAAAAAAAAAAATTTCACACACAACCCTTCAAAACGCACGTTCTAAAAAAAACAAAAAAAAAAACACCGGAAATCTTGTCAAAAAATCTTTCCTCCGTGAAGTCTTGGATCAGTTTGAAAAATGTTAATCTCTTTCAAGAAACTCAAAGATCACACCCGGCGGGACATCTCTCAACAGGGGTTTTTCATGGAGTCTGCTGTAAAGTGTTTATGTTTCGCATCGTGCAAAGTCCCAACACTCTAAAAGAATGTTTCACATGTGAGGGGTACGCGACATAGTATGCACCACGAGGCTTCTTCACCTTTCAAAAAGATCAGAATGCGTGTAACACGAGTAGCCTGTATGCAAACGGCACAAAACTGTCTTTTTTTACGGCCGCCTCCGGAGCATGGCAAAAACTCTTCCAGGTTTGGTCGGATTTTAAACAGATCGAGTTGAAAAGTGAGGCGACCGCAGGCCGAAATCTAAACAGATTTGAAAAATGATTTGTAAGGCTCCGACGAAAAACGTAGACAAACGAATCACAAGACAGAACACGACGCGTTTCGATCTTTTAGGTCTTCTTCAGGCAAGATACAAAACACTCAGGACAACGAAAATGAACGAGTAATCACATATCTTTTTCATCCAATTCGGTGCAAGATGGGCGTGTGTGTGTGTGTGTGTGTGTGTGTGTGTGTGTGTGTGTGTGTGTGTGAACATCACACTGAAATATATGTTACTTATTTTCATTTGAAAAATTGATGTCATTGATCCCATTATGGTATGATTACCCTGTACTTGTCAGAACACTCGTGACAATACATTTAAAACACACACACACACACACACACACACACACACACACACACACACACACACAAAACGAAACAGTCCATAAGCCCATAACAGTAGGATACCCCACTCCACATGCCTAGACCATCAACAAACACGTCCATGATAAACAGAAACTGAACTCACTCACTGGCTTTGGTCTAATATGCCTTCAATTACCTAGTCAATCTGACCAGAAAACGAAGATTTGAGAGAACCTTTGTTGTCAGGGACACCACACCAAAAATGGGTCGCCAAATTTACAGATGATCTGTCTTGTGTTGTGGAAACATCAAACTATGCATGTAAAAAAAAGGGGGGGTATTCGTCGGTTCCTGTCAAATGACACCGTTTTTCAGTTGGAACATAATTTACAAAGAGATTCTCAA